>SJYC01146484.1:0-20019 GCA_006408675.1 Madoqua kirkii | reverse complement strand
GTTTCTTGTGATCCACACAGTCAAAGGCTTTGGCATAGTCAATAAAGCAGAAACATATGTTTTTCTGGAATTCCCTTGCTTTTTCCATGATCCAGCGGATGTTGGCAATTTGATCTCTGGTTCCTCTGCTTTTTCTAAAACCAGCTTGAACATCTGGAAGTTCACGGTTCACATATTGCTGAAGCCTGGCTTGGAGAATTTTGAGCATTACTTTACTAGTGTGTGAGATGAGTGCAATTGTGCGGTAGTTTGAGCATTCTTTGGCATTGCCTTTCTTTGGGATTGGAATGAAAACTGACCTTTTCCAGTCCTGTGGCCACTGCTGAGTTTTCCAAATTTGTTGGCATATTGAGTGCAGCACTTTCACAGCATCATCTTTTACTATTTGAAATAACTCAACTGGAATTCCATCACCTCTACTAGCTTTGTTCGTAGTGATGCTTTCTAAGGCCCACTTGACTTCACGTTCCAGGATGTCTGGCTCTAGGTGAGTGATCATACCATCATGATTATCTGGGTTGTGAAGATCTTTTTTGTACAGTTCTTCTGTGTATTCTTGCCACCTCTTTAATATCTTCTGCTTCTGTTAGGTCCATACCATTTTTGTCCTTTATTAAGCCCATCTTTGCATAAAATGTTCCCTTGGTATCGCTAATTTTCTTGAAGAGATCTCTAGTCTTTCCCATTCTATTGTTTTCCTCTAGTTCTTTGCACTGATCACTGAGGAAGGCCTTCTTATTTCTCCTTGCTATTCTTTGGTTCTCCACATTCAAATGGGTATATCTTTCCTTTTCTCCTTTGCTTTTCACTTCTCTTCTTTTCACAGCTATTTGTAAGGCCTCCTCAGACAGCCATTTTGCTTTACTACATTTCTTTTTCTTGGGGATGGTCTTGATCCCTGTCTCCTGTACAGTATCACAAATCTCCATCCATAGTTCATCAGCCATAAAAAGGAACACATTTGAGTCAGTTCTAATGAGGTGGATGAACCTAGAGCCTACTATACAGAGTGAAGTAAGTCACAAAGAGAAAGATAAACATCATATACTAACACATATATATGGAATCTAGAAAGATGATACTGATGAATTTATTTGCAATGCAACAATGGAGAAATAGACACAGAGAATAGACTTACAGACACAGGGAGAGGGGAGGAGAGGGTGAGGTGTATGTAGAGAGTAACATGGAAACTGACATTACCATATGTAAAATAGATAGCCAATGGGAATTTGCTGTACATGTCAGGGAACTCAAACAGGGGCTCTGTATCAACCTAGAGGGAAGGGATGGGGAGGGAAATGGGAGGATGGTTCAAAAGAGAGGGGACATATGTAGACCTATGGCTGATTCATGTTGATGTTTGACAGAAAACAACAAAATTATGTAAAGGAATTATCTTTCAATTAAAAAATAAATTAAAAAAAAAAAGAATTTGCATACCGTAACTAAAAATCCAGCATGCCAAAACAAAGATTGAGATACACATGCCACAACTAAGACTAGGCACAACCAAATAAATAAATATAAATATCTTTTAAAAAGACCTCTGACAGAAGTCGCAACTCTGTTAAGACTTGTCAAGGACCATGACTACTGAGGTGCAAATCTAGCTTTTTTGGGTGGCAGGCTGAAATATTACTCAACTCATAATTTCCTCAGTTTACCCAAAGTCATAGTCCAAGAGAGATGACTTCACTGCCCAGCCGCACATGTAATCTACTTTGAGACCTGGATCTCCTCCCTTTCTCCCCTCTCCCCCAATGCCTCTTATTGGCCAAAAGGAGCAGGAAACCAAGTAGAAAGGCTACGGATGTAAGACACACACACAAATTAGCTTCCTAGGACAGGGATAACGAAGGAGCGGTGTGTGGGGCTTCTTTGGCGGTACAGTGGATAGGGATCTGCCTGCCAATGGAGAAGACACAGGTTCGACCCCTGGTCCAGGAATACTCCACTTGCCTTGGGACAACCAAGCCTGTGCGCCATAACGTGTGAGCCTGTGCTGCAGAGTCCACAAGCCGCAGCTACTGAAACCCGTGCACTCTAGAACCCATGCTTCGCAGCAAGAGAAGCCGCCACAACTGGAATGTAGCTCCACTCGCTGCAACCAAAGAAAGCCCATGCGCAGCCACCAGGACCCAGTGCAGCCAAAAATTAAATAATAAATAAAAAGTATTTTTAAAAATGAGGGAGAAGGTGGGGAGCAGATCTGGTGGAAGAAACGAAAAACATCCACCAGAGTTAACAAAGTATATGAAGAGTCGTGTTAATACTCCAGCACGTGTCTTTAGCAGAGGCACTGGTTTAAAGAAGTAGGTGAGACTTAACATGCAGACTGAGACTAAACCAGAAGTCACAAACCAAACCCACAGGAAACTCAGAATGTAGACAGGTTTTGTTTGGCCCATAGAACATATGGGTATATATATTTTCAAATCAAAGACAGCAAATGTTTTCAAACCAGGAGATATCACAAAGAAATATAATTTCTGGATTTTCTTTAAAAATTGGAAGATCCAGCAACACTCGGCCTATCTCCTATAGGGCAACGCTCAGCTGGAGCTAACTGCTGCCCCTTTAGACAGGGCATGCCTTCTCCAAATTTCCTCGGACCCCACCACCTTCTCTTCCATGCCTAACACTGAGGTCTAGAGTGAGTTTTCAGCCTGGAGGTGTCAATCAGTCTGAGGAGTATTTTCTTTTTTTTTTTTTCATTAAAAAAAATAAAAATGTTGTCTGAATTTACCACCTTTGTCAAAAGTGAACTCAAAGCTTCCAACGTCTATAATTCCTCAAAGTCAGCAACTTATGGACAGCTTCCACATTTACAGTCAACCTTTCACTAGCCAGACAAACCTCCTGAAACAATTGCAGTGACCGAGTCATCTTCTCAAATTCTCTTGCTTTTCTATGTCCCTTTTGAATAACCTCCTCGGGAAGATTTGCAAGCCTAGCTGCATTAAAGCCACAGCTTTTAGGACAGGCTCCTTTAATGAATTTATAGAGAAAGGTAACGGTCTCCTAGATGGGATCATCACATTCATTTTCATGACCCCTAAGTGCACAGCAACATTTTAAGAATAATCTTCAACTAGTGAATGGTAGTAGGTAGAAAACAATGTACGACACTTTCTATTCTCAGCAAGTTCTTTAACAACTGCATTTGCTATTGCTGTCCTATCAAACACTGCAGTTGCTGCTAAGTCGCTTCAGTCGTGTCTGACTCTGTGAGACCCCATAGATGGCAGCCCACCAGGCTCCCCCATCCCTGGGATTCTCAAGGCAAGAACACTGGAGTGGGTTGCCATTTCCTTCTCCAGTGCATGAAAGTGAAAAGTGAAAGTGAAGTCGCTCATTCGCTTCTGACTCTTAGCGACCCCATGGACTGCAGCCTGCCAGGCTCCTCGGTCCATGGGATTTTCTAGGCAAGAGTACTGGAGTGGGGTGCCATTGCCTTCTCTATCAAACACTTCAGTACCTCTTCCTAATTCATCCACAAGCACCAGAGAATGTGCTTTTGTAAGTATACTGGCAGTTTCACTCAATTCAACAAAAAATGTACTTTCACCTGACATTATTCTGTCTGAGGCACCAAATCTAGTAAACACTCTATTAATTGGCATGAGCCTACACACTTCAAATGGTACATAACAGCCCATCTGGGCCATTACAGCTAGTAGGGCAGCCTGTCTCATGAGTGTAGACTTGCCTCCCATATTTGGCCCAGTAATAAGCACACAATAAGCTTTGCCATTTTCCTCCTCCTCTTCCTCACAGCCTATTAGAATGTCATTAAGAATAAAGTCATCACCAAAAAAAGTCTTCGTAATGCAGGGATGGCATGACCCTTTAAGGTCTAGAAAGGGAGGAGTAGCTTCTTCTGGCAACAGAATTACTGGAAGACACATAGGACCATCACCCCTTGACTGCAGTTAGCCAGGCATAAGACATCCAACACTGTGATGCACTCAGCAGCCTGCCAGTCCTTATAATTTTTATCAAAGGTATAGAACAGTCACCCCATGCAGTCTTTTAATAACACGTCTCTCTGTTCTTCAGCATTTTTCAGATTAACCAACTTCTCAATTGTTTCATCCAGTATTGTTTACAGCACTTTTGGGTGGATTTCAACTCATATTCTTCTGGCAAATTATGGGTGATGAAATTCTTTGGAATTTCCAACAGGTAACGATTCCTACTGATTCCCCAGTTAACTAGGGTCCTATAGCCAGTTCAATTGTGCTGTTTCTCCAAGTATTCCAGGAGGCTCTGTTCATTTTATCTTATTTCAGCAAGAGCTTGATCATAATCAGAGTCAAATCCTGCTTTGGGAGTAATCAGTACGTCTTTCGAGCCTTTTCATGATCAAAGGTCCCACTAGTTCAGTTCTAAAGTCAAATCAGGAAGGAGGCCTTCAGGATGTTTTGTCTGCAGAGTAAGGACCTGCTTAAGGATTTTAGACTTAAAGTCTTCAATGACTTCTTCCATAATCCCTATAATTTTACATATTACTTTGAATCCTTCCAGAGCCAAAAGAAAATCAATAATCTTTTTTTTTTCACTGTATGTGGTTTCTTCATACATTATAGCCCAGCTATCTGGGTGCTTCTGGCTCTTGAGGGGACAGCCAACATTATGAATTTTACTCAGTAGTCTCTCAAGATCTGGAAGCTTCTTAAGAAGATCTAAAACCTCAGAGATTTTGTTAGGCACAACCATTCTGTGGCAGAGAGACAATCACTGATAGCATGAGGGTTAAGAGTGGGGCACAAAGTCGCTGCTTTAGAAGCCATTTACCAAGAGTATGGCAAGTATCAATCTTCTCTAACAGAGTCCCTTTAGTAGAACTGTTTGTTCCATTCAGAAAAATCTCACAGTTGTTCAGTGTCACAGCATCTAGCGCCATTCATTGATTGACTTTAGCAAAGACAGCACCAGGTCTTGTAGCATAGACTCTGTCAGAATCCAAGAGAATATACTCTTCAAAATTAGCCATCGATAAAAGCTCCTGGTCAATAAGGCATTTTTTGAGGTAAAAGACACAACCACCAAGAACAGAGAGGGCCAATTCACTCTTCTCTCCTGGTGTCAATCCAATAGAATCTGACTCCGAGGTCATACCTTTAAGCACCTGGGATAGCATCACCCTACCATCCTCATTTAACTTGTCTGTAAAATATCCTTCTTGAAGGAGAGTTCTCAAAGTTTTGGCTGCATCCCCAAACTGGGAGCCTGGTATCAGACCTTCCTGAAGAGAAGGCGAAGACGAAGTCGCTCAGTTGTGTCCGACTCTTTGCGACCCCATGGACTGTAGCCCACCAGGCTCCTCCATCTATGGAATTTTCTAGACAAGAATACTGGAGTAGGTTGCCATTTCCTTCTCCAGGGGATCTTCCCGACCCAGGGATCGAAACCATGTCTCCTGCATTGCAGGCAGACACTTTACCGTCTGAGCCACCAGGGAATCAAAGAGGATAATAAACTCTTGAGAATCATCTTAGTTTCTATTGAGAGATTTCCCTTCTCAAATAAGACTTCTACTGGAGGATAGTGTGCCACTAAAGTCCTAAACCTGGAACAGTGGCAATCATCTGAAAACTGACCTATGAAGAACCTCCCCAGTGAGATATCAACAAATCATTTTCCATACACACAAATGTGGCCAGAAGACTCCTCTTTTCTCTTTGAGGCTAAGAAGATACTTACTGCAGTTCTCTGAGGGGTCACCTTCCAGCACATTGTAGGTCTGTGTACCCTTGGTAATGACCCTACAGATCTCCCTCCGCCCCACTCTGTCATACTAAGATATGTGTGCCATTTTTCAGCATCGTGCCTCCATCATTTCTGGGGTCTCAGTCTGTTCTGCTCATGCTACTTTATAGCCCTTCTGGACCAGGGAATCTGAGTACTGGCCTAACACAATTTCAGGGAAACCAGAAGGGGCCCAGTTGCCTTTCATGAATACCAGCCCTAGTTCACTGACTCCAATAAGAGCATCCCTATGGTACAGCTCATAAAACTTCCCCACTTTATAAAATATGACCAGATCAAAGTTCTAAGACTTAATTTGTAACCACTTCCTCATCCTAGGAGTACAGGAATTAAGGAAATCCTCAGGCACATAGAGTGTGGGTCCATCAAAATCAGGGTGATCAGGCCGGCTCCTGTGCACATCGCTTCTCTTTTCCTCCTTAAGCCACTCTAAAGTTTCATGATACAGTGGGGCGATTACTGTCATCACATCCTCCACTAATGTGGGCTTGAGATTCAGAATTTTAGAGGCCGAGAGAGCACTCAAAGTATTCTTGGTTTCTGATGAAATGT
Source organism: Madoqua kirkii (assembly GCA_006408675.1). Taxonomy (NCBI): domain Eukaryota; kingdom Metazoa; phylum Chordata; class Mammalia; order Artiodactyla; family Bovidae; genus Madoqua; species Madoqua kirkii. The sequence goes on along the minus strand of SJYC01146484.1, from coordinate 13,692 downwards.
CAGTTGCTCGCTTGGCGACTGAGGGCATTTCCTTCCTTGTACCCTTCCTCTTGAGGGAACCATTTCCAGTTACCATTCTCTTCGCTTTGGAGCAACTCTGACAGGGCTGTCCAGGCCTTCAGTGTCCCTGTCCCCCATGCCACTGCTTATTTCATCACTGCTTCCTTCCTCCTTAGCGTCTGGCGTAAATTCCACATCACAGCCACCAATGTCATTCTCAGAGTCTGATATGACCCTTCGTTTTTTTTTTTCATTTGGCGGCTACTTCACCTGGATCTTAGAACCTTTAACTTCACTTCCTCATCACTCTCAATTTCATTTTCCTCTTCACTCTCATCTGATGTGTAAGTGGCACCTACCTCCATCTCTTCTTCCTCCCCTGGCTCTGAGGGCTCATCACATACTACCAACTCAAGCCTCTTAATCTTGTCTTTATTCAAGGCTTCATCTGCATGTTGCATTGCTCTGAGTATTTCAGGCTTTGCACTGTAAAAACGACCTCCTTTCTGGGCTTCCTTTGAATGTGAACCTGTATATGGCTTTAACAGCCTTCTGCTAATCCAGCCCCTTGTTGGGCTATTATCAAAAAACTGTACATGAACTCAGGCAGACTTTCCTTTCTCACAAATGAATGTTCCATCAAAACAGTGGTTATAAACCAGGCAAGGCCACCAAGCGTAACCCTCCATCTTGGTCCAAACCAAATCACCTAGTGAGAAGTCACAAGAACTGCTGGTGGGGACCACAGGGGATGCCAACTTCCACAGCCCTCCGTTGAGGTTCCTGGCCTCGGCCCCTGACATGGCAACCACTAGGGCCTCTGGCCCAGCCTCGCTCCAGGCCACATCCCCACCTGGGGAAAGGCAGGCCCCAGTGCTAGTGTCAGTGGCTCTGCTTTCACTTGAGGCCCTGACAGGGGCTTTGCTGGCATTATTCACGGCTGGAAACATAGAGAAGAAGCTATACAGTGTATTCGTCGCGTCATAGCCACAGTTGCCGAGGCTCAACCACTCGGTCGTACCGAGCCACTAGGTGCAAGGCATCTACTGCCCGGGGCCTGCTGGCGGGAAATCTCTCTTTCTTTCTTTTTAAATTTGCAATATTTTTTTCTTCCAGTTTTAATGAAATATAGGTTATGACATATACACACACACAAAATAAAACTTAAGAAAAGAGAAATAATTGACAAAGAGCACTGTGTAAGTTCAAGGTAAACAGAGGTGTTTACTTATAGAAGAAAAGTACTTTTCTGGACCCACAGGTATCCCCTGCTTTTCAAAAGTTCACTTTTTATCACTTCACTTTTATAAAAGACGTACATTAGTACCTGTTTTCACCAACCAAAAGAAATCAGAGAAAGATTTTTGCTTTTACCAAAGAAAGATGAAAATCAAAAATAGTATTCCACATTTGTTTTACAGTGAGCCCTTCAACACTTGAGAGAATCAGCTTGCACCCTGAGAAGCCAGGGTGGCCCACTAAGCTCCTTCCTCGGGAATGGCATGCAGCACCTCAGCATCAGGCCACCATAGCACTGAACTGTGTCTGTGAGCATCTACATCTTCTCAATGTATCCTGAGCCTCCATTAGCAAGGTGTGTCTTAAGGCAATTGCTTCCTTGCCTTATATTTTTCAGCTTAAAGAAGATTTCATAGGAATGCTCTACTTTTGAATAGCAGGGGAAACCTGTAAGTCTCTACCAAGGTGGAAAAACAAAAGAGGGCTGAATTTTTCCTGAAAAATGGAAGAGAACATTTTCTTTATGGAAGGGAAGAGCATTCCCACAGTGTTATAATATGCACACAAAATGTTTCTGTGTCAAAAAGGTATAAATCAAGAGACCATTTTTCTTTCATCCAGCCCACTTCACTCAATTATGTTGCCTGCCTGGAACCCTGTAAGCAATGCAGCTGGAGGTTCTGGACTGGAGCCATGCAGGCGGAAAGCAGAAAAATCATCTAAATTTCATGTCACTTACCCACAATATTCTTTATACTATTACTATTCCCTACCACTATTGCTCAATCTCCAAATATCTCTGAGCCAAAGCGCTCCCCACCCCCACCATCACCTCTGTCTTATAAATACCTGTGGGCATCTGGATCTCAAAGGTTCTACAGCATTGCCAGGTGGGGACATCCTCTAGGCGGGTAGAAAAATGGTACTAGATGCAAATACCAGTGAGGCAGAGGTAATGGTAAGTTCACTGAGTTAAAGCAATGTGGAAAGAAAACTGTAGAGATCAAGAACAGAGCTGTAAGTGGCACAAATAATTAAAAACTGAGGAGAGGCAATTCAAGTAAAGAAAACTCAATAAAAGTAGTTAGTTACCCAAGTGATGGAAGAGCTGAGACACTAAGGGGACAATGAGGCAATACCAGAAAGTTTTTGCCACCCCTGGGCCTGACAGAACAAAAGAAGGAGACGATGATGCCAGACACCAGAATCAGGACTTTTGGTGGAAAGGACAGGAGCCGAGGCTGCCTTCCATGAGCTGCGGCTACAGGGAAAGGGTGCAGTCTACTGAACTGAAAATGACAGAATCTGAAGCACTGCCTGAGAAACCACCCTAGTCTCCTGCCAGCGCCTGTCATGGGCCATGGCTGACTCATGTTTATGTTTGACAGAAAACAACAAAATTCTGTACAGCAATTATTCTTCCGTCAAAAAAAAAAAAAAAAGAGTTTGCATGCCATAACTAAAAATCCAGCATGCCAAAACAAAGACCAAGATATACGTGCCACAGGAAGGCTTTGTAGGCTTGATACAAACAGCAGGGAAAGAGTAGAGAATGAATCTGGGGGCAACTGCAAATAACTGAGTAGAAATCAGACTTTGGAGGATTCACAAGGAATTGAGGAATAAGAAAAGAAGCAGCAAACCACGCATTTGTCCTTTGTGCTATTTCAGTTTATCAGTACAAACTTGGTCCTGTTTGCACTCTTATATTCCTGAGATCCAGTTCAGTTCAGTTGCTCAGTCATGTCAGACTCTTTGCAACCCCATGAACCTCAGCACGCCAGGCCTCCCTGTCCATCACCAACTCCTGGAGTCCTCTCAAACCCATGTCCATCGAGTCAGTGATGTTGTCCAACCATCTCATCCTCTGTCGTCCCCTTCTCCTCCTGCCCCCAATCTTTCCCAGCATCAGCGTCTTTTCAAATAAGTCAGCTCTTCGCATGAGGTGGCCAAAGTATTAGAGTTTCAGCTTCAACATCAGTCCTTCCAATGAACACCCAGGACTGATCTTCTTTGGGATGGACTGGTTGGATCTCCTTGCAGTCCAAGGGGCTCTCAAGAGTCTTCTCCAACACCACAGTTCAAAAGCATCAGTTCTTCAGCGCTCAGGCTTCTTTATAGTCCAACTCTCACATCCATACATGACTACTGGAAAAACCATAGCCTTGACTAGATGGACCTAGGTGGCCAAAGTATTAGAGTTTCAGCTTCAACATCAGTCCTTCCAATGAACACCCAGGACTGATCTTCTTTGGGATGGACTGGTTGGATCTCCTTGCAGTCCAAGGGGCTCTCAAGAGTCTTCTCCAACACCACAGTTCAAAAGCATCAGTTCTTCAGTGCTCAGGCTTCTTTATAGTCCAACTCTCACATCCATACATGACTACTGGAAAAACCATAGCCTTGACTAGATGGACCCTTGTTGACAAAGTAATATCTCTGCTTTTTAATATGCTGTCTAGGTTGGTCATAACTTTCCTTCCAAGGAATAAGCATCTTTTAATTTCATAGCTGCAATCATCATCTGCAGTGATTTTGGAGCCCAAAAAAATAAAGTCAGCCACTGTTGCCACTGTTTCCCCATCTATTTGCCATGAAGTGATGGGACTGGATGCCATGATCTTAGTTTTTGAATGTTGATTGGGGGGAAGCTAATGCCTAAATGCTGATTTTAGAAGCTTCATTTCAAGTTAATATTCCCTAAATGGAATAGCTTTTCCTCAAGTTTCTCCTTCCTCATTTTCTGCTGAAATTTACCTCTTTGTTACTTTAAAATTCCTTTTCTTCAATGAAGATAATAAATAATTGTATGATTCTCCCCAATAACATCCTGAGTTGTTTCCATGAATAAGTTCTTTTTACACAATTTTTAACTCTTCTGCAATCAGGAATTCAGCAATGGGATGCTGTTCTTGTTATTACTTTGCAATTACAAAGCAGTAAATCCATTCATTTGAGAGCTAGTCAGCCTGTGATTTAAAATAACATCTAAGTAGAAACTAGGACCCCTCCTCTATTGGAGAGATGAAGTTTTCCATTTCAATAATAGGAACAGCAAACAGTGCAGAATATAGATACTCTATATCCATTAAGAGATGTGCTTCTAAATCAGGTCATTACTATTGTAATCATACAGTCAGTGCAATAAAGGCTGGTTGATTTAAGAGAGCAAGACAGTACCCGGAGACAGAACAAGACCAAGACCTCGAGTATTTTAAAAACATAGCTATAACTTTCAATTTTCTCATTTGAAATTTTAGAATAATGATCAGTGCCCCCAACTACCTCACAGAGCTTTTGGAAGGTCAAATCAGACAAGTGCCTGAGTATGCCTTTTTAAAATGCAGCACAGATCCTTTTCAAGGAGCTGACAAGATGGCGGAAGTGGAACAGAATTAGAAGCAGGCCATCCCCAAGTTCACCTACCGTGGCGTGGATCTCGACCATGTCCTACAACCGGGACGTGTCCTATGAGCAGCCGATGCAGCTGTAAGGGAGCAGCGGCGGTGGTGGCTGAACCGCGGCCTCCAGAGGAAGCGAGATTGGCTGAAGCAGATGCGCAAGGCCAGGAAGGATGCGCTGCCCCTGGAGAAGCCCGAGGTGGTGAAGACGCACCTGCGCAAACTGATCTTCCTGCCACAGATGCTGGATGGCATGATGGGCGTCTACAACCGCAAGACCTTCCACCTGGTGGAAATCAAGCCTCAGATGACTGGCCACTACCTTCACTCACAAGCCCGTGAAGCACAGCGGGCCAGGCATGGGGCCACACACTCCTCCCGATTCCTCCCCCTCAAGGAGCCTGCTGGCCAACGGAGGCAGAGACTTCTAAAAACAGATAAATTTTTTAAATGCAGTATAAAATATATCCACAGAGCCAGAATGCCTAGGGTCCAAATACAGGCCCACCAGTTTTTGACCATGTGAACTTGAGTAAATTATTCTTCTCTGTGCCTGGAGTTTCTCATCTGTCAAGTGGAAAGAGTAGGGGGGCCCTCATCATGGCTTTTGACTAATGACTAGCTGGGGCGAGAGTACAAAAGCCCTCCTCCATTCCTAGCAATGAGGCAAGGTACCATTTACACTCCAGAGCCCCCAGACATCACGCTGAGACATACTTCACCTGAAATCCCACCCTTGTGTAGCACCTTCTCTTTTCTTACTCTGCTTCCCTCTCTCCCTTACCAGTTTTCCTTAAGAACAGTGCCTTAATAAACCTCATGCACACAAATTGCTTTTGCGGACTCTGTTTTTATAGAGCCCAAACTAAGTTCAGTACTACTCACACAAAGTTGCTGATAATACAAGAAGAGAACTTGAAACAGTGCCTGGCATGTAGTGATTTCTCATCTGAATAAAAAATGGGCCAGAAAACACAGTCACATGATAATCACAATAATGATGTTACAAAAAACCCCTGGCTTACTGGGAAGGCTCAGGAGGCACGGGATATGTGTGTACTTATAGCTGATTCACATTGTTCCCTAATACCAGGCAAAATGTGTGCTTAGGAGCACTTTCTAACGTGCTAAGTTAGAAGCACATCAATAAAAGTTCCTTGAACCTGGCTAGGGAAAGAGCCAAGCAAAGGTGTGGGAGTGGGGAGAGCAGATAAAAGTTGACCTTCTCTAAGTTTCATAGTCTGCCTTTCTATCTAGATGAGAGGATAACTTTGGGATCAAAGGGATAACACTTGGTTTCAGAGTGGTTGTAAGAATGAGCACCTACAAAGTACAGAAGTCTGGCTGCTACAGAAGGATGCACAGCAGCCCGCCCCCCGCCCCCACCTCCGGTTGCAGCAGGAAAGGGAAGTGTAGGGTAGCTTTTCACCTGCAGAGGGGTCATCCCTCAAACAGACTGCCATGGTGCTCTAAACCTGCTTCCTTTCTTCTCTTTATTTTCAGATTTTCTCTCATCTTGTCTTAAATCTTCAGTTCCTTTATGATTTTTAAAAAATAATTAGCACAAATGTTTTTGTCACTTTAAATCCTCATCCAAGTGTTGACCTGAAACAAATAGACTGCCAGATATTTCTCCAGAAAAGGTGAGTCTATTTTGGATCATGATAGAATTGCAATTCAGAGTCTGCAACCAAGGTGAGCCATGTGAAAGTCCCCTGCAAAAAATGGAAAGGAGGACTTCCTATAGAGGGAAAAGGAAGCAGGGTGAGCTGTAATAATTCAAAGGTCCACAGATTTTCTCTGGCCAAGTCCTTCCCTAGACAGGGCATGAGAGCTCCCTCTTCCAGTCTCCCAAGCCTATTTAATTAAAGTTTTTGTTTATTCACATTTTTACACAAGAAAAATTAGGTGTAGTATGAAATTAAGAGAATTTACATTTAATAACATTTGCAGCAATATGGCTGCAACTAGAGATTATCTTACTAAGTGAAGTAAGTCAGAAAGAGAAAGACAAATATATGATATATATACATATCATATATTCCACTTGTATGTGGAATCTAAAGTATGACAGAAATGAACCTTTCTATGAAACAGAAACAGGGTCATAAGAACAGACTGGTCATTGCCAATGGTGAGGGAGTTGGAGGAAGGATGGTGTGGGAGGTTGGAGTTAGCAGATGTAAGCTTTTCTTTAGAGGATGGATAAACCTCAAGGTCCTACTGTATAGCATACATCTAGTCAATGTTATATTAAGCCATAATGGAAAAGAATATTTTAAAAGAATGTGTATATAGGCTTCCCATGTGGAGAAGATTCTCAGTGCAGAAGAAGCAACATATGTGCCCAAGTTGGAAGGATGCCCTGGAGAAAGGAATGACACCCACTCCAGTATTCTCGCCTATAAAAATCTCATGGACACAGAAGGCCGGCGGGCTACACAGTTCATGGGATTGCAGAGAGTAGGGTATGACTGAGTGACTGAGCGCACACGTGCACGTGCACACACACACACACACACACACACACACACATATGTAAATACAACTGAATCATTTTGCTATACAGCAGAAATTAATACAACTTTGTAAATAGACTACAATTCAGTTAAAACAAAAACAGAAAGAATTTACTGTTGTTCAATTCCCTGGTAGTCATTTGTCTGTGACTTGCTGAAGCTTCAATACTTTGGCCACCTGATGCAAAGAGCTGACTCATTGAAAAAGATCTTAATAGTAGGGGAGATTGGGAGCAGAAGGAGAAGGGGGAAGACAGAGGATGAGATGACTGGATGGCATCACTGACTCAATGGATATGAGTTTTAGCAGACTCCAGAGGATAGTGAAGGACAGGGAAGCCTGACATACTTGGGGGTCACAAAGAGTCAAACACGACTTAGCAGCTGAACCACGAGAGGTGAAGTGGAGAAAGATTTGTGTGGAGCAGTGGAGTTTGGAAGGGGGTTAAGGGAGTCTTGAAGAGGAAATCAATCGTGATGTCACTCAAGTAGGTAGCAAGTGCTGCCTTTCTGGTTTCCCTCCAGCAGTGAGACACCTGATCAGATCGGGAGTCTGGACCAAAATGGAGCTTAGGTTCTTCAGCCTGAGCAGATTTTTAGAGGCAGCTTCAAGCCCAGCTGGGCTTAGCCAACAAAGCTGTTTATCAATAAATCTTGGAAGTTCAGCTCATTGTTTGACTCAGTATAAACAAGGAGATTTTCTCAAGAATGGCTAATTCTTCTTCAAAGAATAGGTGATTCAGTTAAGTGCCAGATAAAATGGTCTCAAAATTCTTCATGTATTGGGGTCAACATAGGACAAAGAGATAAGAAATCATTATTTTGTGCAATTTTTGTTGAACATGTTAGCCATTTAGATTTGTTTAATCTTCCATTATGATTTTTCATGAATATTTGTGGAGATTTAACAAGGAGATACAACCAGTCCATTCTGAAGGAGATCAGCCCTGGGATTTCTTTGGAAGGAATGATGCTAAAGCTGAAACTCCAGTACTTTGGCCACCTCATGCGAAGAGTTGACTCGTTGGAAAAGACTCTGATGCTGGGAGGGATTGGGGGCAGGAGGAGAAGGGGATGACTGAGGATGAGATGGCTGGATGGCATCACGGACTCGATGGACATGAGTTGGAGTGAACTCTGAGAGATGGTGATGAACAGGGAGGCCTGGCGTGCTGCGATTCATGGGGTCGCAAAGAGTGGGGCATGACTGAGTGACTGAACTGAACTGACTGAACTGTAGAGAATCCGAAGAACTTATGAAGTCATGCCACTCAAAAAGTTTCCAGAAGCTTTTGAATCTGAGTCTTGTATTTTGATCTCTACTCCATTGTTCTGGGAAAGGGAAGAAACAGCCACAGACGTCCCTGAACAGGCTGTTGGAATAAAACCAAAGTTTAGAATCCTGTGCAGTCTGTCTTATGTTTCTATTCCTTCCCAATTCTCCTGATACCCCTAGAATTTCTTTTATTTTTATTGAAGTATAGTTGATTCACAAAGTTTCAGGTATACAGCAAAGTGATTCAGTTATACATATATTAACATATGCAGATATATATTCTTTTTTCAGGCCTCCCAGGTGGTGATAGTGGTTAAGAACCTGCCTGCCAATGCAGGGAGACATAGGAAATGCAGGTTTGATCCCTGGGTTGGGAAGATCCCCTGGAGAAGGAAATGGGAAACCACTCCAGTATTGCTGTCTGGAGAATCCTATGGACACATGAGCCTGGGAGGCTATAGTCCATGGGGCTGCAAAGAGTCTGACATGACTGAAATAACTGAACACTCAGCGCACGTATATCCTTTTTCAGATTATTTTTCATTATAGGATATTACAAGATATTAAATATACTTATCTGCTGTTTTTCTGTTTTATATACTGTAGTATGTATGTTAATCCCAAATTTCAAATGTATCCTTCTCCCACCTGTCCCCTTTGGTTATCATAAGTTTGTTTTCTATGTTTGTGAGTGTATTTCTGTTTTGTGAATAAAGTCATTTGTATCATTTTTTTAAGGTTCCACAAATAAGTGATATCATAGTATGTTTGTCTTTCTCTGTCTAACTTCACTTAGTGTGATAACGTTTAGATGACCCTGCTAGAATCTCTCTTTGAATATGTGTTTGTTTGTTTGTTTGTTTCAAAGAAGCTAGTAGAAATGGGAATGTTCATTGATTTGACTGATCCTCTGATACAGTCACTGTTCTGAAAGAAAAGTGCTGCTCTGATAATATTACAAGTAGCTTATCCCCCTCAGAAAAGAATTATGAAAATTCACTTCTGATTTATGTTCTTCAGTGAGGCATAACCTTCCCAGGTGGTGCCAGTGGTAAAAACCCACATGAAGGAGACACAAGAGACAGAGGTTCTATCCCTGGGGTGGGAAGATGCCCTGGAGGAGGGCATGGCAACTCCAGTATTCTTGCCTGGAAAACTCCACGGACAGAGGAGCCTGGCAGGCTACAGTCCATAGGGTACCAAAGATTTGAACATGATGAGCACACACACACACACACACACACACACAATGAGACATGAATCGGTTCTTAATATGCTTCATTCCAAGCAAGGCTAAAGTGAAAAAAAGATGTCACATATTATACTGTCTTGAGTCTTTGTGCTTTGTTTCCTTCCTTTTTCCACCAAACTACTACAAAAGGAGCTCAAGCTGTTTACCCATTTACATTTCAACCTACAATCTGCCTTCTCCTTAACTTTCCTGTTGCTGTTGTTCATTCACTAAGTCCTGTCTGACTCTTAGCAACCCATGAACTGCAGCACACCAGGCTTCCCTACCCTTCACTATCTCCAGGAGTTTGCTCAAACTTATGTCCAGTGAGTCCATGTTGCCATCCCACCTTCTTGCCTCTTTCCACCCCTTCTCCTCTTGCCCTCAATTGTTCCCAGCATCAGAGTCTTTTCCAGTGAGACAGCTCTTCAAATCAGGTGTTCAGAGTATTGGAGCTTCACCTTCAGCATCAGTCTTTCCAATTAATATTCAGGGCTGATTTCCTTTGGAATTGACTGGTTTGATATCCCTGCTGTGTAAGGGACTCTCAAGAGTCTTATCCAGCACCACAGCTTGAAAGCATCAATTCTTCAGTGCTCAGCCATATTTATGGTCCAACTCTTCATACATGACTACTGGAAAAACCATATCTTTGACTATACGGACCAATGTCAGCAAAGTGATGTCTCTGCTTTTTAATACACTGTCTAGGTTTATCATACTTTTCCTTCCAAGGAGCAAGTATCTTTTAATTTAGTGGCTGTGGTCATCATCTATGGGAGAAGGCAATGGTGACCCACTCCAGTACTCTTGCCTGGAAAATCCCATGGATGGAGGAGCCTGGTGGGCTGCAGTCTATGGGGTCCCTAAGAGTTGGGCACGACTGAGCGACTTCACTTTCACTTTTCACTTTCATGCATTGGAGAAGGAAATGGCAACCCACTTCAGTGTTCTTGCCTGGAGAATCCCAGGGATGGGAGACCTAGTGGGCTGCCATTTATAGGGTCGAACAGAGTCGGACACGACTGAAGTGACTTAGCAGCAGCTGCAGCAGCAGCAGTCACCATTCATAAGGATTTTTGAGCTCAAGAATATGAAATCTGTCACTGTTTCCATGTTTTCCCCCATTTATTTGCAATGAAGTGATGGGACTGGATGCCATGATCTTTTTCTTGAGAATGTTGTTTTAAGCCAGCTATTTCATTCTCCTCTTTCACCCTCATCAAGAGGCATTTTAGTCCCTCTTTGCTTTCTGCCATAAGGATGGTGTATTCTGCATATCTGAGCTTATTGATGTTTCTCCCAGCAATTTCAATTCCAACTTGTGCTTACTCCAGCCCAGCACTTCTCATGATGTACTCTGCATGTAAGTTGGATAAGCAGGGTAACAATATACAGCCTTGACGTACCCCTTTCTCAATTTTGAACCAGCCTGTTCATGTCTGGTTCCAACTTTTGCTTCTTGACCTGCATACAGTCTTCTTAGGAGACAGGTAATGTGTCTCCTCATATCTGGTATTCCCATCTCTTTTTTTTCCCACAGTTTGTTGTAATCCACACAAAGGCTTTGGTGTAGTCACTAAAGCAGAATTAGATGGAGTTTTTTTTCTTTGGAAGGGGGGAACTCCTTTGCTTTCTTTATGATCCAACAGATGGCAATTTGATCTCTATTTCCTCTGCCTTTTCTAAATCCAGCTTGTATGTCTGGAAATTCATGATTCATGTACTGTTGAAGCTAAACTTGAAGGATTTTGAACATTACCTTGCTAGCATGTGAAATTAATACAATTATACAATAATTTGAACATTCTTTGGTGTTGCCTTTCTTTGGGATTGGAATGAAAACTGACCTTTTCCAGACCTGTGACCACTGCCGAATTTTGCAAATTTGCTGGCATATTGGAGTTCAGCATTTTAACAGCATCATCTTTTAGAACTTGAAATAGCTCAACTGGAATTCCATCAACTTCACTAACTTTATTTGTAGTAATGCTTCCTATGGTCGACTGCCTTCACAGTCCAGGATGTCTGGCTCTAGGTGAGTAACCACGCCATCATGGTTATCTGAGTCATTAAGACCTTTTTTGTGCAGTTCTTCTGTGTATTCTTGCCACCTCTTCTTAATTTCTTCTCCTTCTGTTAGGTCCTTGCCATTTCTGTCCTTTATTGCGCCCATCTTTGCATGAAAGATGCCCCTGATATCTCCAATTTTCTTGAAGAGATCTCTAGTCTTTCCAGTTCTATTGTTTTCCTCCACTTATTTGCACTGTTCACTTAAGAAGGCTTTCTTACCTATCCTTGCTCTTCTGTGGAACTCTGCATTCAGTTGTGTATATCTTTCTCTTTCTCTTTGGCCTTTTGCTTCTCTTCTCAGCTATTTAAAAGGCCTCCTTCAGTTCAGTTTAGTTGCTCAGTCGTGTGTCACTCTACAACCACCTGGACTGCAGCACGCCAGGCTTCCCTGTCCATCACCAACTCCTGGAGCTTGCTCAGACTCATGTCCATTGAGTCAGTGCTACCATCCAACCATCCCATCCACTGTCATCCCCTTCTCCTCCTGCCTTCAGTCTTTCCCAGCATCAGGGTCTTTTCCAAGGCGTCAGTTCTTCACATCAGGTGGCCAAAGTATTGGACTTCAACTTCAGCATCAGTCATTCCGATGAATGTGCAGGACTGATTTCCTTTAGGATATACTGGTTTGACCTCCTTCAGTCCAAGAGACTCTCAAGAGTCTTCTCCAACACCACAGTTCAAAGGCATCAATTCTTTGGTACTCACCTTTCTTTGTAGTCCCACTCTCACATCCATAAATGACTACTGGTAAAACCATGGCTTTGACTAGACAGACCTTTGTCATCAAAGTAATGTATATGCTTTCTAATGTATATGCTTTCTAATATGTCATCAAAGTAATGTCATAGCTTTTCTTCCAACATGATGTACTCTGCATATAAGTTAAATAAGCAGGGTGACAATATACAGCCTTGACATACTTCTTTCCCAATTTGGAACTAGTCTGTTGTTCCATGTCTGGTTCTAAGTATTGCTTCTTGACCTGCATATAGATTTCTGAGGAGGCAGGTAAGGTGGTCTGGTATTCCCATCTCTTGAAAAATTTTCCACAGTTTGTTGTGATCTACACAGTCAAAGGCTTTGGCATAATGTATAAAGCAGAAGTAGATATTTTTCTGGAATTCTCTTGCTTCCTTAGACCACCACTTTGCATGGCTTTGATCACCACCCCCCTAGCATGTTACGAACCTCTGTCCATAATTCTTCGTGCACTCTGTCTACCAGATCTAATCACTTGAATCTATTCATCACCTCCACTGTATAATCATAAGGGATTTGATTTAGGTCATACCTGAAAAGTCTAGTGGTTTCCCCTAGTTTCTGTGAGTTAAGCCTGAATTTTGCAGTAAGGAGCTCATGATCTAAGCCACAGTTAACTCCAGGTCTTGTTTTAGCTGACTGTATAGAGCTTCTCCATCTTTGGCTGTAAAGAATATAATCAGTCTAATTTCAGTATTGACCATTTGGTGATGTCCATGTGCAGAGTCATCTCTTGCATTATGAAGAAGATATTTGCCATAACTAGTGTGTTCTCTTGGCAAAACTCTATTAGCCTTTGCTCTGCTTCATTTTGTATTACAAGGCCAACATTTCCTGTTACTCCAGGAATCTCTTGACTTCCTACTACTAACACCCCACATCTAGTATTATTGGGTGCTTACTAATCAAGGTCGCTCCACTCCTTGTCTGCCAAGTCCAAGGTGAACATCTTCAGCCTTTTTCTTTTTTCTATCTTGATGCTATTCATACACTTCCTTCTAAAACTCACCCCTCTGTAGGGTCCTCATAGTGTCTCCTGGTCTGCTCCAAGCTTTGTAGCATTATTCCTCAGTCTCCTTCTAAAAAGTTTCTTGGTCTTTCTTCCTTGCTCTTATTTGTCTGTGACTATAGTCTGCCATCATTACATTTTCATTCTTCATCGGAGAAGGCAATGGCAACCCACTCCAGTACTCT
>SJYC01146482.1:0-21921 GCA_006408675.1 Madoqua kirkii | reverse complement strand
ACTGATCTCCTTTAGAATGGACTGGTTGGCTCTCCTTGCAGTCCAAGGGACTCTCAAGAGTCTTCTCCAACACCACAGTTCAAAACCATCAATTATTTGGCACTCAGCTCTCTTCACAGTCCAACTTTCACATCTGTACATGACCACTGAAAAAACCATAGCTTTGACTAAACAGACCTTTGTTGGCAAAGTAATGTCTCTGCTTTTGAATATGCTATCTAGGTTGGTCATAACTTTTCTTCCAAGGAGTAAGCGTCTTTTAATTTCATGGCTGCAGTCACCATCTGCAGTGATTTTGGAGCCCAAAAATAGTCTGACACTGTTTCCACTGTTTCCCCATCTATTTCCCATGTGATGGGACCAGAAGCCATGATCTTCATTTTCTGAATGTTGAACTTTAAGCCTCAGTTGGCCAATGTGAGGCCCTCCCAAGAGTTTGGAGGCTGACTGGAAGGGAAAAACCAAGGTACTACACCACACACACACACACACACACACACACACACACATCTTGCCAGACAGTACTTAGAATAGACTCTTTGTTCTTGTTTGGACCCTTTATGAAATACCCACCCCTTTTACACCCCTCAAATCACTCCATTCTTTCCTCTTCATCCTCATTGTCATTGACTTTCATCCAGTCTTCATCATTTCTCTCCTACATCTTGGTGACAGAATGTATGTCCTTTGCGTTAAGTTTCCTTGAGCAATCCATCCTCTATATTGCTGCAGACTGAACTCTCAAAGGTGGCGGTCAGGTACTACTCTCCCGTCTAACCTGGCTGATAGCCATCTGCAAAGCAAAATCAGTCACAAGTAGCTTCTTAGAGTAGCTCCACCACACCTTGGAGACCATGGTTGTACAACTCAGCAACAACTGATTGGCCGAAGGTCATGACCTGATCTGAAGATATCTAATCTAAAAAGGATATGAGAGGGTTCAGTGGCCCATGAGGCAGCCTGGCTTGAGAACTTTGTTCATTGTGAGTACCAATATTGCACCATTACTAGTCAGCCTAGTTAGATCCTCTGGCACTTTTCAGTGAGAGACTTTACCCAGGAGAGTGAAGCGGAGGTGAAACACAGAGGAAAGGAGTTGAGGGAAGCCACGAGGCAGCAGACGCAGCGGCACACTCAGCATTGGGAGCAGCAGGGCAGCAGCCCTGGAGTGCCAGCGAAAACTCCCTGGGAAGAAGCATCAGGACAGAGTCCAGAGGCAAGAGGATGACGGCACCAGGATCGCTGCTGGGACCCGGGAGCAGCTGTGAGCTCACAGGACACGGGGCCACTCATCTGTTTGAGGAGGTCCCTATGATTCCGTCTTGTCTGTCTACCTTAAATAAATCTGTCCATAAAACTTTTTTTCTTTTCCTCACAATCTAATTCCACCCCCATTAATCATGTGTTTCACAAAACTGCCAGCTTACTGGACACACCAGAGTGACTTGCAAAGTTTAGGAAACACTTTCTTCCCACTTAACACTTTTACAGTGTAAAGCCCTCCAGGATCTTGGCTCTTATTTCTAGAAGCATCTGAGCAGAGCTGTTCTTCCTCATAAGAACTGTGAGTTCTTTGTAATAGTACTGGGCACCTTTCTCTCAAAGAAGCAATGTGAACACAGGTGATTATTCTTAATAACAAGCAGCAATCCAACTGCAGGGGAGTCTCATGACTCTGTGCCTTTGTATTTATTGCACCAGGTGCCTGCAATGGCCAGGAAAAGGGAGTTGTCACTTTAAATGTTTGTAGTCTTGCTGCTCAGTTAAAGGGTCAATGAAGACTTCTTTGCCACCCTCTCTCTCCTTTACTGCCTCCAGTAGACAGGTCTTGTCTGTCTGTTCTCTGACACCTGTACAAAATTAGCATTGTTTTAAAATCTGTTGAATTTCCATTTTCTCTCCTTAGACTGAGCAACTAGGACTAAAATTCTAACTAGTGCATTCCTATATGGCCCTGTGTACAGAGGACATAGAAGGTCTGCAAGAAATTAACACGTTCATTGAAGGAAAGCTTGTCCTCTCTAAGGGAAGCCTCAGCGAGATGCTACAATACAGTGGAAAGAAAGCTAGAGTCAAGCTTTGGATCTGGCTCTAATTTATTTGCATAGTCACAAAGTATCTCAATCTCAACCTGATTTTCCACCTCTGAAATGTGGTCAGGTGTTTAAGGGTTCAGCCCAGTAACCTCTGTGGTCCTTGCTATGCCATGAATTCATTTCAGGACTGGGCTGCGACTTGCTCCTACTGACACCCCATCCTCAATGCACATGTAGCCAGTGTGAAGCTGCACCTGCCATGGTAGTTACATATCACACATCTGATTCTCGAGTTCATGCCTATGCTCTGTTCTTGTTGATTTTGTGGACTGGAGAAGGGATTCGTTATTTCATATTACACAGTACCCTTTTCTACATAGTCAGGGTAGGCTTCAAGATGTAGGTAACATAGATTATATCAGTCTGAAGGAAGATTCACAAGATGTTTTAATTTAAAATATATAAAACTATGTTCAGTAAAGGAAGCTTTGAGAGGCAAAATCTTTCAGGCTACCGTGTTCAAGAAAGTTTGTTATCTACTTCCATGCATTTCAAATTCAAAGACAAGAGGGGACAGTATGAAAATCTGATTTTATTGAACATGCATGCATACCAAATGTAAAATTAGTTGAGCTGACATATCCAGTTAGATAAAACTCTCTAAATAGATTATATAAAATAGAAGATTAGGAACCATCATTTCTCATAGACTTCTCATCTATAATAAAAGACTTTTGCCTTTGGCATAACTTTGATATTGCTAGAAAATATTTTTGATACTTGACAGTAATATTGTGAAATAGAAAATGGAAAAATATGAAATATATCTATATACTAAAAAATATTTTTAAACAACAAATTCATACTTATTTGCTTGTTCTCGACAAGGAACAAATTTAGCAGAACAAAGATCTGAATGTATAATTTATACCCAGTCATCACATGTATTTTTCAGGAACCAGCCTTCTGGCAAGAAGGAAGGATGCATGATTCTTCCCAGACACTCCACCAGGAATTATGAGTCAGAATTTGGCTAAAGTCTGCTGACATTTCCTTGACACATTTGTTCTCCACCCTTACAATCACAGGCCATTATTTCAGAGATTGAGAACCATTCCTAACTCATAACTAGTTATCATAACTAATCCCTTGTTGTCTTGCCTCATGCCTCCATGTACCTACATGTTTTGGGGAGTTGTCTCTCTGAACCCGAAGTCTCTATTGCCTGTTCATAAAGTCTAAACTTGGTTTACACAAGACTTGCTCCACCTGATCACTCTCTCCCAGCACCTCTCCTCGCCACCTCTGCTCCGCTCTGGCCTCTTGCGCTTGCCCAAATGCCCCCATGCAGTTTTGGGCTTCCAGTCCCGGAATAAGAAAGTACCTCACTCTTTTGGGCCAGGCTTGGTGGGGGAAGTTCTCATGTCTTTGCTAATGCTGTCCCCAATGTGTAAAATGCCCTACCCCAAATTTTTACTTTTGGAAAACACTCCCATTTTTCAAGTCTCAGTACAATCCTTAGTTCTTGCCAAATCAGTGAAAATGAACCATTTCTTTCTCTGTGCCTTCAGTCAGCTCTATTGCAGAAAGCCTTACCGTGTCCTTCTGTGTGCATGAGACCATCAGCTTTGAGGAGAAGGCCCATGTCTCACTCATCTTTTCACCCTCAGCACTTGCACTGCTTCATCTTAGCCCTGGCTAGTCCTGTTCAGCCTTTAGCTAGGTATGGCAAAGAACAAATAAGCAACCGAAAACTGCATTAGTCACTACTGGATCATCATTTCACAAGTTAGAGTAAAAATTTGTAGGATTTTAAGGATGAATTTTACCTAATGAAGCCCAGAACAATTCACTAGAGACATTAATGGCTCAGGGTTTCTTCCATAACCACAATCAAGGATGTATGCTTTTTCTTCTCTGTTAAACACCAATCAAACTGAGCACAACAAAATAAAAACTCTCCTTTTCTCCTAAGAATGTCAACAAGCTCCAGGGAATAAAACCTTCCTTCCCATTCTCTTTTCCCACAAGTAACAGGATACATCAGTATGATGAGATCCCCTCTTTCTATTTCTCTGCCTGATGCTGGCGCTGCCTCCTTCACACACATTTCTCTGACCCTTCAGGAAGAGTTCTTCTATTTGTTTTCCCATAACACTGTGTATACTCTAATACAGATAGTTAACAAACATGAATTCTAGACCATGAAACTGTAACAGGTCAATGTCTGGCACATAATGAGCACATAAATGAAAGATGCATTGAATCTTGCTTTAAGTTTATGAAGTGATCAAGACTAATTAGGTTAATTTCAACCTTAAATACTCCCCTTAGCTTTTAATGAGATCATGATCTTTGAACACAGATTTAACAACACACAGTGATTTTTTTGCTACCTACAATACTAAAGTCTGAAGAAAGGTATAAATTATTCATGAGGACACCATATGTTTAAATGAGTTTATTTATAAACAACTGCTACATAAGTAATATACAGTAAGTGAAAAATCACTAATACAATGAAGTTCTCATAGTGGTTGTTTTTATGTATACACACTAAGAATAACTTTAAATGGTTGGAATAGGCCCATAGAACACTTTATTCTGTGGTGCTGTCATTTCATGGTTTAAGTATTCAACACATTTAAATGATTAAATACAAAGCTATTATTAAACTCTAGCTGAATTTGTTGTTGATAAATTAGTGGTGATAAAACATCAAATATACTAAAATTTACCCTTAAATTTGCTCTGATTGGATCACTGAGTTACCAACTCTGTCCTCCTCATATCACTCATTATGTGACTCATTATTTTCTGATTCTTGATAGTTTATAGGCTTGTAGCTTAGTTTTTAGAATTTGGTGATTCTGCAAAAGTACTTATACATTGGCTTTAACATTGCTGCATCTCAACTCTGACATTAAAATGGGCTCTGTGTAATCAACTTACATGCCTGGTAGTATTAAGACACTTAAAAATGACTTCTTACTTGCTTGGGTTTTTATATATTGCTGAAGCATCATTCTTTAAAGGATGTAAACTATACTGACATGGTAATGAAATGGAGAAACCTAACTAGAAGACAAATGCCAGGGATTTTAGAAATTATACAGCACATTAGTAAGTGCTTTAAAATTAAACCACCCAATGGCATCCATGCGAGTTACACTCTTGATGCGAAAAATAGACTGGATGCGCTTTGATGTTCACCCCCACCTCCGCTCTAGACTAACCACACCATTATGACAGTAAAGCAATTAAGAACTAACAGTTTGTCAGTCTGAGTACATGTGTGAATGCCTGTACTCATCTCAGTACATCAGTCTGAGTACATGTACTCAATACACCTGTGTATTTAATTGGCACATACACTCTCCAAGTACCCAACTTACTTCAATCCTATGTTCATTTTCCTCAGAGTGGTTTAAAGTAACTACAGTGACACATAAGAGGGAAAAAAAATGAATGCCAGGCTTCCTATTAAGTAAAGCCAAATCAAAACTATAGTATTATTAGCTATTTCTGCAGGAAAACATATTTCTATAGTTCTGGTCAGTTATTTTATCATTAAACCTTAACTTTGCCAATATTGTTTCAAGAAATGAAATTATTCTTGACTTATTAGCAATTATATACAATACACAAAGAAAATGTGATTTTTTTGGGCCAATCATCAAATATGCTTTCATCTGAATAAAGGAAACTATTTTAGTTTATAACATAAAATTTTCAATGAAACAGCATAAATTTACAGTAGTTAGTGGTCTCATTCAACAAATTTTCCAATGTTCTAATTCAGGCTTTACAGAGAAGAACAATGATTATAGGAGAAAAAGAATAGCAAATAATCTCCTGTGGTCATCACCTTACAGGTTGGTTTTCTTGTAATGGCGAATTCTAGCACAAGCCGTCAGTCATGTTTCTAAGACTCACAGTGCCTGGGAATGAAACTGCCTGGGAAGATTCAGAAAGCCTCCATCCTTGGGCTTACATGGTAAGCACTTGGTGTCATTCTTAATCACATTTTTATCCAGCACACATTATTATAGGGCACATTTTTCTCAACAATGCTTATACTGATTTGTGCTATATAAATATAAACATTTCTATACAGAGAATGCCACACTGACACAGGAGTATGAAGCTAGCCAGCCATCCATAAACAGAATGGAATAAAAATTGCAGGAAGAGTAGTATATGATGCCACGCCCAGACAGACTATAGACGCCAATCCCAAGACTGCAGAAGCAAGGACACTTCTCTGATCACGAATAATTATCTTCACATTCTCACAAAACTGGAAAATAAAATTTAAGAATATTAGAAAAGGCTAAACCTAAGAAGAATCACATATACCAAACAGTAGAGCACTTTTCCAGCTATTTCCTGTCCCAGAAGAACTAGAATTTCTCTCGCAACTTAGGGAAGAATTTAAGTTGTTAACAGTTCGGTTTCCTGATTCCACATCCCACAGTGGCTGAAACAATACTTTAGGCACTTGCCCTTGTAAATGCAGAACATTCACAGAAAACTACAGGGAATATAACCACATAAAAGTTATTCAGGATTAAAGGTTAAAAACAACATTAAACTGCCTCTCTCGATAATAATAACATATTCAAAAGTAAAATGATCTTGAGCAAATAGAATTTAGCCCATCATTATTGGTGAATTTGATTCCTACAACTCGCCATTCTAAAATTTGGCAATACTTCTGATGATAAATTTTTGATAAGCCTCAAAATCTAAAGGTATCAAAAGTCTAATTTTATTGTCATATCCCATTTCCTGCCAAAATAAAGTCACAATCAGTTGAAATTGAAAATTGCCTGCTGGAGATAAAGATAAACGAGATCTTTACCTGCTGAAGAATGCATTCTTCTAAGATGTGTATTTTTCTTAGAAAACTAATTTTTCTCAGAAGTATTGCCTGGATCACTCTTAATCATTTAACCTGTTCAGACTACCATTTTCTCCTCCAGGTGAATATTGAGGTTGTTATGAGGATCAAATGAAATCTATTTTGCAAAAGTACTCTGCATTCGCTGCCTGCTCTATAAATGTAAGGTACTGCAATGATTATTTTCACTGTGAGATCTTGACAGTTATCTCTACTTCATCACTGTTGGGGCAGAATTTAGCAATTAATTGCTCCATTTTGATAAGAGTTTCCTACTTGTTCTCAGTTAGTGAAGAATCTGCCTGCAGTGCAGTAGACCCTGGATCTTCCCAACCCAGGGAAGATCCCCTAGAGAAGAAAATGGCAACCCACTCCAGTATTCTCACCTGAAAACCCCATGCCCAGAGAAGCCTGATGGGCTGCAGTCCATGGGGTCGCAAAGAGTTGGGGATGCAACTGAACAAGTAAGCACTTGGCTTTAAGCTCCTTTTCTAGATGGCAGTGTGTATGCTTTTAGGGTCCCCTGTAGCTGCTTATTAGTTCTGGACAGCGACGTTTCCAAATTCTTAATGGATAGGATGAAAGTGAAAGTGTTAGTCGCTCAGTGTATCCAGCTCTTTGCCACCCCATGGACTGTAGCCCACGGGTTCCTCTGTCCATGGAATTCTCCAGGCAAGAATACTGGAGTGGGTAAGCATTCCCTTTATCTTCCTGACCCAGGGGTAGAACCCAGGTCTCCTGCATTGCAGAAACAAGTCCAATATATTTTAACACACCACCTTCACTGTAAGGCTGTCTCTGTCAGCACTTTTATTACAGTATCTCGATAATTATAAAATTTCCAGCTGGTTATCAATATATCATTCTTTTTGTATGTCAAACATATGATTTGTCTCTTTCTACTAAACTAATAAGATATTGAGTAACAAATACATAATTTTAAAGTGATGAGGAGATGAGGATCAAACTGAATGAAGTTTTCAGTATAGTTAAGAAAAGCTGTTTGACAAATAACAGGGAGATATACATTTAGGTGGGCTTCTCAGGTGGCACAGCAGTAAAGACTCCTCCTGCCAGTGCAGGAGATGTAGGAGACATGTGTTCAATCCCAGGATTGGCAACCCACTCTAGTACCCTTTCCTGGAAAATTCCATGGACAGAGGAGCCGGAGAGCTACAGTCTGTGGGATCACAGAGAGTTGGACACAACTGAACACATACACACACATACATTTAGGTATATAAGAATACTGTCTTGATAGAGTCATTCTTCTTTTATTTTTTTCCCAATAATATTTATGTAAGTGAAAGTGAAAGTGAAGTTGCTCAGTTGTATCCGACTCTTTGGGACTCCGTGGACTGTAGCCCACCAGGCCCCTCCATTCATGGGATTCTCCAGGCGAGAATACTTGAATGGGTTGCCATTTCCTTCTCCAGGGAAATCTTCCCAACCCAGGGATGGAACCCAGGTTTCCTGCATTGCAGGCAGACACTTTAACCTCTGAGCCACAGGGAAGCCCAGTCACTGTGCACTTTCTTTCCCCCATAAGAGGATCATCTCATTTCTGATGTCCTGTCCAAGAGGACAGGTTGCTCTGGTGTTGCTCCATGGTAGGAAATGCCTTCTAGTTCTAGCTTAATGTTAAGAAGCCTGTAGGGGCACCTTTGAGCAACAATCCCTGCAAATTAAAAGGGGGTACATGTATTCATTTTGGCAATGCAAAGCAATACCCACAAAGAAAAAAAAGCATAAGAAATAATAATAGTTACTAATTAAAGGGCTTTATAGCTTATGAAATACTGAAATTATTATAAAATGGTTTAATTTCCCATTTTCTAAGCTTGTATTAAAAAAAGAAAAAAGCATCACTGCCAAAGGGGGGAAAAAAAAGATTCTCTTCCAGTTCACTTTCATATAATTGTATTGTTTGCATGAGGGAAAGTGCTCTTAAGAGATTTTATAAACACAAATTTAAGTGAGACAAGTGTGTAACTCTCATGTTAACCTGATGAGAGTTGTATATATGGAGAGCTCAACCACCAGTCCCAGAATCAAGTCAGTCCTTATGTTTCTAGAAGATAAAAGTCAGTCCTCCTTCAGTACTAATGACCTACTTCTCTCAGGGCATGTTCAAAAACAGTCCTCAGAATTTGAAAATTTGGGATGGGATTTTTTTTTTTCCCCTAGGAAATCTACTGTGTGGCCAAATTGTTTGTTAGACCATTCAAAGTGAAGACAAAAACTCAGTTTCACAAGAGGTGCTATGCAGCAAGAGCAATTAAAGCACTTCTCTACTTCTATAAAACCTTAAAAAGTTTCCAAAGAGGAAAAACTGTTCCAACTAGTTATTTATGCAGATTAAATCTTTTACTACCTTAAAAGAGCACTTGTACTATTATTTTGTAGAAATATATAATACAGTGTTATATGTGTTCCATGAAAGGGTAACTCCTAATTATGGGAGGGAGATACTGTTTTTCTTTAGAGAAATGACTTGTTTGGGTCCCAAGTAAATCTGACCTTTTGAACACTTTTGGAGCCAGTGTTTGTAAATGTGGTGAAGCTCATTTCTAAACAGGCCTGGACTGAAGCTGTGATTCTTGAATCACTGCACAGTGCTGTAACTGTATTTTTATTTTACTTAGAATTCCTAGATTGAGTCTGTTACGGCTTTATAAATATTCTGTAAAGAGTTTCATATATGGATGTAAACAAGCACTACATTTTCATGCTCTGCTAAAGAGGGAAGATTTTCCCATGTGGGTCAAAAAATTAAGATGTGGAAAAATAAAAAAAACTGGTCACATGGACTTAGACTCTTTTGGTCCCAACATATCTAAACATGAAGAGTATAAATGAAATGTATTATGTGATCACCCAGATTTTCACTGTGAAGGATGCACACTAAACTGCAGAGAAGGTTAAGACTTCCAACTGCAAATGAAACTGCAGGCTTAAAATGTGATTTTTATAAGTTAAGAGGTTTCAAAAGGCAATTTAAAAAATCCACTATTTTTTTCCTTTGGCTTTGTAGCTAATTTAATCATCTTAAATTCTAACAGTTCCTGCCCCCTCTTTTTAAAGTACCCATAAAATTACCTTTGAACATTCATTGACTCTTCTGAAAACCAATTGTTTTCATCTCTGGGGAACTCTGAAACACTCCAACCCAACTGTGGGGCTAGTGGATGTGGATGCTTAACAATAGGAAAGTCTAAATGGGGATTAAAGCCAGCATAAAAGAAATGCAGAATACCAAGATTTCCCTTAAACTCAGCCACAGGAGTAAGAGACCTACCAGGGAGGTCTTCTTAATGGATATTTTGATAGTTTATATTAAGCAAAGAGAATTCTCTCTCTGCAGCTCATAGGGAAAACGGGCATGCTTCCTTGTTTTAAAGGCACAACAATTTGTACTAGACAGTGTTATAGATTAAATATAAACTCTGGACATCTTCGTTCTAACTGCCAATTCTTGGGTAAAGTTGCAAGCGGACGGCGACAAATTTCCTGTGACCCTCCCAGTCACCTGCCCTTGTCACTTCAACTACGCTGGGTGGACACCCTGATGACTTCTGCAGCAATAACTGGGCAGCTCTCTGGCGCCGCTGGCAGCGGTCCTGCACTGCCACACTCTTGCGCCGTGCATTTCGAGATATCCTGCAAGGCACACTGCCATTTATTTATTTACTTCGCCTTCCTGAGGAACACTAGAAGGTTCATTAGAACTCAATCCCTGCTCCCAGGGGTGAGGAAAGTTTAGGGATGGGAGGGAGTGTCCCCACCGAGCCCACCGGGGTTAGAGTCACACGTGGTACCTTGTCGGCTTGGGGGCTAATCGCGGTGCCGAACCTGCAGTAGGTGACGAAATGCTCGCAGTTGTTCCAAAGCAAGCTGTAGGGAGTTGTGCCCAGCAGCTTCTCTGCCCTCTGTGCCACCTCTTCGTTGAGCAGCGCCTTCTTCTTGAGAGATCTGTCCAGGTGATTGACCAGGATCTCGGCTCCGTAGGCGAAGTCCTCCACGGTGTCCACGCGGATGCTGGCTACCCTGCCAATGACGCCTAGGATGAGGCGCTTGTTGGAGACCACTTTCTGCGTGAGCCCTTTGTCATCAGTCAGGGCCAACAGGATATCGGGCATCATGTGGGCGACACGGTTGTCGCCCAGGTAGATGCCATAGTGCGTTAGGTGGGTCCGAGGCACCTCCAGCACGTCCCGCGGAGAAAAGAGTTGATCTCATATAAAGTGTTCCCCGCCTTGTCTTTGCCTGGGGCGCCCGAATTGAAGAACTTGAAGTTGGAGATGAAGAGCAGCTTCTCCAGCACGAGCGACATCGCCTCCAGCATTGGGTTCTTCATCCTGTAGGGAAGAGAGTCTTGTGGCGAGGGCACCGCCGTTTCTCTGGCACCGGCCGCGCGGAGCCGGGCCAGGTGCGCTGGCCGAACAGGGGCGCTGCGCCGCTGCTCACCGGGGAGCCAGCCGGCCAGTGCCGCGGGCCACGTCGCCTGCGGAGGAGGGAGGGAGAGAAAAAGAAGACGACGAGAAGCCTGGAGATCGGCTCGGCTTGGCCGCACCGCACAGGGGACTGAGGAGGATGCAGAGCTGGCCGCGGCTGACCGCGGGGACAGCAGGACCTGCCCAACAAGCTGGATGCTATGTATATAAAGCGCACCTAGAGGCCGGGCAGGGGCGCAGGGCCGCGCGCGGTGCTCGCGACGGAGACTCTGCCGATGTATTTATCGCCGTCGAGGGGGCGGGGCCGAACGCCGTCACAGACCCGGCGAGAGCGCTGATTGGGACCGGCGGCGAGCGTGCTCGCTCAGGGGCGGTGCCGGGCCGCAGGCCCGGTGGAAACAGCTGACCGCTTCTGGGCTTCGAGGTTCTGCCTAGCGACCCCTTCCAGGGGAGGCCTCCTTTTCGAGATCCGTACCTTAGCACTTCCGTATCTTAGCACTTCCCGCCTCTCAGCGGCCGGCTTTGGAAAGTAGAGGCCGCGCAAGAGATCTTGCACCTGCTAGACGGACGCGTTCTGGGTACCTCTGGGACGTTTTTTGGTGGAGAGTCGCCTTGGGCGAGATTTCTGAGTACAGCCACCTCTCTCCAAAAGGATGAATACTTGGAGACGTCGGCTTCCTAAAATATCTGCATTTACTCTGAGAAGTGTGCGCGCCTCGAAAGCCTCCAGATTCCTTCCTAAACTCCCCAGAGCAGTGGTCCTGCAGACCGCGCACTCTTCTCCCTTTAAATGCCCCGAATGCCCCTCGCTGTCCTCTGGCTCGCGGGTAGGAAACGACCCCGCGAGTGATTGGAACCCGAGGCGCCTCCGCGGTCCGTGGCGCCAGGGTCCGTTGAGCGCACGGCTCCCAAAGGTCAGCAAGTAAAACCACGAAGCGCCCAACATTCTCCTGGAAAACCGAATTAATTTTTCCAGCTTCAGAGTCACATGGATCCAGCTTCTTCGATTCACTCACCGAAACATCGCCTCTTACAGCGCAGCTCCCCGGAGGTGACTGAGCGAGGGGCGCTGCTCTCCGGGCCTGAGCTCCCTGAGCCGGCTCACAGCGAGGCGGTTCCGGGCCGCACGGGCGCCAGGGCGCCGCGGTTGCCGAGTTCGCGCTGGTCTCCACACGCCGAGTCCCTACCCATCGCCGAGTTCCGCGCTCACGCATTATGTAAATACTTAAATTCCTCGGACAAAGGCCACAATGGAGGGAGCCTCGTTTGGCTCCACAAAGCCGCCCCGTAAGGAGCTAACAGGTTCTGGCAGCTAACAAATTCTCCGCTTGCCTGGGGGAGGGCGCTCCCAGCAGGTGATGGATGAAGGGACATCCTGCAAGACCGAGGGGAATGGAGACCAGACGTGGAGGAGGCCGGCTCCCTATTATCCTCCGAGGCCCAGCCTTCGCTGTCACTCCTCTGCCGTCTGCGCTCTGCCCCAGACGTTCGGCTTACTGGTGACTTTTGTTCATTTCACAAATGATTTCGAATCACATTTTAGTCCCAGCAAAGAGAAGAAAATTCCATCCCCGCCCCACCCCGCCAAAAAAAAAAAATCGAAAAAGGAAGGTGGGTAAGAGGGGAGAGGCGGTAGATGAGGAAATTTTAATATATTATTTCCCCATTCTTAGCCCCAAATTTAAAGAAAAGTGCGGTTAGCGGGTAGCTTAATCAAATTCCTGGACACACAGATTCTAGTTAACGTCCAGAAGCACACCAGCTCCCGAGGTCTGCAACTCTGGGATGTCTGTGGACATTTTTAGCAGTCCGATCCAGACCTTGGCGTACACATTAACTGTAGACCCGTCTCTGGTCCAGTACTGGGAAAGCACGGATACCGGAGCCTCCAGGGTCAAGAGTCAAACGGCCCGGGGAGATCAAAAGGGACTTGGTAATTAGCGATTTCCGTCTCTAGTGGTCACTAACCCTACTTAAAACGCTAAGACAGTCTGCAGCCGGCGAATTTGCTGGAGACAAAAGCAAAGAGAACTGCCTCTTGCAGGCAGTTTCACTCTTTCAAAAAGAAGGTGGGAAAAAAAAAAAAAAAAGGAAAAAATCACCTATAGAAATAGTCGCAGGGCGACTCATTCCCAGGGCGTCTTGTGAGTCAGGCGGGCCAAGCCGATTTGCATTTGATTTTTCTCTTTCCCAGTAAGGTTAATTTTTGGACCGCCGCCTCTGAAGAGGGAGACACTTAACGAAAAAAAAAAGAGAGAGAGAGAGAGATGAGAGTGATATGAAGCATGAAGCCGAATAGGTTGCTCAAGATGTAGGCGCTCTGCTGTCTTGGGCAATGAATGGTGAGCGAGTGTCCATAGTTTCTTGAAGGTTATTCTTGCCTTGGTTAACTCCCTATTTTTAAGCCAGATTGTTAAGCTGTTGAATAAATGTTTTTTTCTCAATGGAACTGCCCCAGAGCTGCCCTCTCCGCCTGCCTTGCCTGCCGGAAATTTGGCTCCGGGAACCTGAAAGAGACAGTGAACCGTCTTCATGTGTCCGTGTTTGAAGTTTCTTCAGACCTATCGAGCAGGGAAGCGTTAGCGAGGACTAGGCTGCTTTTCCACTGAGAGAATGAGCTCTTGTTGGCTGAACAAAACTTTCCTTACAACTACAGTAGTCAGCATTCTCAGAGTGGCATATAAGTAAGCCTGCCTCCCTAAATTAGTCAAACTAAGGGAACACAATTGCAATTAGAAGGAAAGGCCCACCCAAGAGAAATCTAACATCAAAACATTTTCCTTCCTAAACCAGAAGCGGTCATTCATTCGTAAAGGGTTGAATCCTGCTTGCTAGAGAGACTCCTAGTTTCCCAGTTGTAGGAAAGGTGGCTGCATTCAACAAGTTTCGTGCAAACCCCTTAAATGCATTCAAAACTGGGTTGCCCGGTCTGGTGAGGGGATTGTGAAAGCGCGCTGGCCTTCCAGGGCAACATGATGATATCAGCTCTCGCCTCGCTGTTCCTTTCTACCTTCCCACGGAAAGAGACAAGTCAAAAGACAGCCACAGCATTCACTCAGGCCAGCGCCCCTGTCTCCCAGTGGGGCAGACCACGATTCCACGGAGTTTCTGCATAAAGGAAGCTGGAATCCGGGCTTGCAGAGCCCACCTAACTTTTAGGCTTCACCTTCAGGCCCTGGATCCCGCCTCGAGTCCCAAGAGGAAGAGCTCCCATTCTCTGGGGAAAAGGCGCGGAGTCCCGCAGAAGCCCAGAAGCTAAGGGATTCCTATCCGCAGACTTTTAACCTCTGGAGATCCTGTTCCTCAAAAGACTTTTTGTAGTGGAGGACTGGATCACAGAATCTTGTGCTTCCTCTGTGCTAGGCACTGAGTTAATAAGCATTTTCTCACTTAGTCCTCCTAACCCGCGGAGTGTTGTCTCCGTTTTACACAGGAAGAAACTGAGGTTATAACTCACTCTCTCTGACGTGTGTTAGTATGGATCAGGACTGAACCACAGCGACTTTGCTCCCAGGTCCACCACCATTGAGAAAGGTCTGACTTTCCATAAATTCACCCATCTATCACCCAGTACCTACTATATGCCCAGCTCTGTTCCCAGGCCTGGAATTTCAATTAAATACCCAACCTAAATTTAGCTCCCCAAACTTGTCTTTTTCATTTGGGGTTCATTTCCCTGCTTCTGTAGTGCTACAGATTCCAATTTCTAACATCACTTACTGCTGTAGAGAAAGATCTGATTATGGTTCTGGTTAATAGTATCCCTCTCAGGAAGGCCCAGCACCACCTTCTCCTTAGAGACAGGAATAGGATAGGCAGGTAAGTGATGGGTATCTTGCCAATGGCACAGAGTCAGAAATAGAATCTAAGCACAATGTCCCAAACTCCTTAGCTCTTAGAACTTCTCTCCCCTAAGCCTGATAAATTTAGCTTTCTGAACTTCATGTTTTTTGATTTATCATCCTTCAGGATTATTTTGTTGTTGTTCTTAGATTTTTTTTTTTTAGACTAATGAATCATTAGGCATGTAAATAATGTCAGTCTTAAAACTTGTTTTTCTTCTGAACTAGGTACCCATCTACTGTCAGTTTCTTTACAAATACTCAGCTCTGGCCACATGAACACAAAGAGGGGCTCAAACTAGCTGACTCTAAGGAGACAGGAAGAATAAAAGGTTTTGTGAACTCCCCTCTGGAGCCTGAGGAAAAAGAGCTGACACCTTTTCAAGGAATCTCCTAACCCAGTGTTCCCTGGAGTGTTTTCTGACAGGAAGCCATTACCTCCTGGAGGAAGATTCCCCAGCTTCCTTGCTGGTTGGCCAGAACTTTACTCCTAGGGCCTCAAGTCTGCATAGTGTCTTTAGAAAGATTAAAGGAGCAGCTAGAGCCAGACAGGATTTAGTTGTTTTTTGTTATTGTGGCTGTAGTTGTTTTGAAAGCCATAAAATATAACTAAAAAAAAAAAACCCCAAGAAAGTCATATTTAATATTGCAAAAATCTTATCTCTTCAAGAATATTAGAGATACCAAGGGAACATTTAATGCAAAGATGGGCAAAATAAAACAGAAATGGTATGGACCTAACAGAAGCAGAAGAGATTAAGATGAGGGGGCAAGAATACATAGAAGAACTGTACAAAAAAGATCTTCATGACCCAGATAACCACGATGGTGTGATCACTCACCTAGAGCCAGACATCCTGGAATGTGAAGACAACTAGGCCTTAGAAAGCATCACTACAAACAAAGCTAGTGGAAGTGATGGAATTCCAGTTGAGCTATTTCAAATCCTAAAAGATGAGGCTGTGAAACTGCTGCACTCAACACGCCCTCAAATTTGGAAAACTCAGCAGTGGCCACAGGACTGGAAAAGGTCAGTTTTTATTCCAATCCCAAAGAAAGGCAGTGCCAGAGAATGCTCAAACTACTGCTTAATAGCACTCATCTCACATACTAGTAAAGTAATG
This sequence comes from Madoqua kirkii, assembly GCA_006408675.1. Classification (NCBI taxonomy): domain Eukaryota; kingdom Metazoa; phylum Chordata; class Mammalia; order Artiodactyla; family Bovidae; genus Madoqua; species Madoqua kirkii. Next base: position 5,562 of record SJYC01146482.1, on the reverse strand, counting down.
CTCGAAATTCTCCAAGCCAGGCTTTAGCAATACGTGAACTATGAACTTCCAGATGTTCAAGTTGGTTTTAGAAAAGGAAGAGAAACTAGAGATCAAATTGCCAACATCCGCTGGATCATCCAAAAAGGAAGAGAGTTCCAGAAAAACATCTATTTCTGCTTTATTGACTATGCCAAAGCCTTTGACTGTGTGGATCACAATAAACTGGAACATTCTTCAAGAGATGGGAATATCAGACCACCTGACCTGCCTCTTGAGAAATCTGTATGCAAGTCAGGAAGCAATAGTTAGAACTGGACATGACAAAAGGAGTACATCAAGGCTGTATATTGTCACCCTGCTTATTTAACTTATATGCAGAGTATGTCATGAGAAACGCTGGGCTAGATGAAGCACAAGCTGGAATCAAGATTGCCAGGAAAAATATCAATAACCTCAGATATGCAAATAACACCATGCTTATGGCAGAAACTGAAGAAGAACTAAAAAGCCTCTTGATGAAAATGAAAGAGGCAAGTGTAAAAGATGGCTTAAAGCTCAACATTCAGAAAACTAAGATCATGACATCTGGTCCCATCATGTCATGACAAATAGATGGGGAAACAGTAGCAGACTTTACTTTTGGGGGCTCCAAAATCACTGCACATGGTGACTGCAGCCATGAAATTAAAAGACACTTACTCCTTGGAAGGAAAGTTATTATTACCGAAGCCTGGCTTGGAGAATTTTGAGCATTACTTTAGCATGTGAGATGAGTGCTATTAAGCAGTAGTTTGAGCATTCTCTGGCATTGCCTTTCTTTGAGATTGGAATGAAAACTGACCTTTTCCAGTCCTGTGGCCACTGCTGAGTTTTCCAAATTTGAGGGCATGTTGAGTGCAGCACTTTCACAGCCTCATCTTTTAGGGTTTAGTATAATTCTTTTAGTATAATTCTTCTGTATATTCTTGCCACCTCTTCTTAATATCTTCTCCTTCTGTTAGGCCTTTTCTGTTCTTTATCGAGCCCATCTTTGCATGAAATATTCCCTTGATATCTCTAATTTTCTTTCAGAGATCTCTGTCTTTCCCATTCTATTGTTTTCCTCTATTTCTTTGCCCTGATCACTGAGGAAGGCGTTCCTATCTCTCCTTGCTGTTCTCTGGAACTCTGCATTCAGCTGGGCATATCTTTCCTTTTCTCTTTTGCTTTCACTTCCCTTCTTTTCACAGCTATTTGTAAGGTCTCCTCAGACAGTCATTTTGCTTTTTTGCCTTTCTTTTTCTTGAGGAAGGTCTTGATCCCTGTTTCCTGTGCAGTGTCATGAACCTCCATCCGTAGTTCATCAGGCACTTCATCTAGTCAAGGCTATGGTGTTTCCAGTAGTCATGTATGAATGTGAAAGGTGGACTCACTCTGAGTCCAAAGAAAGGTGAGCAGCAAAGAATTGATTTTTTTTGAACTGTGGTGCTGAAGACTCTTAAGAGTCCCTTGACCTGCAAAAAGATCCAACCAGTCTATCCTAAACGAGATCAGTCCTGACTGTTCATTGGAAGGACTGATGTTGAAGCTGAAACTCCAATACTTTGGCCACCTGATGTGAAGAGCTGACTCATTTGAAAAGAACCTGATTCTGAGAAAGATTGAGGGCAGGAGGAGAACGGGACAACAGAGAATGAGATGGTTGGATGATCACTGACTCAGTGGACATGAGTTTGGGTAAACTCTGGGAGTAGGTGATGGATACGGAGGCCTGGCGTGCTGTGGTCCATGGGGTCGAAAAGAGTTGGACATGACTGAATGACTGAACTGATGGCAAAAATCATAGTCCTGTAAGTGAATACAGCTTGCTATCAGTTGTAATGCAGAGGAGGGTGCAGAAATCCTGAGTGTAACTCCGTCTGTTGCCATTCACAGCTCAGTGAACTCAGACAAGTCATTTGCTACCTATAAGTCAGAATTTCATTTCTCAAAAAAATATGAATAATATTCAGAGGGCAGTTTGGGGATTAGGGGAATACTTCTCTGCAGGATTGTATGAAGTTCATAAAGTGAGACCCATCTCTAACATCATCTGTATGTTCATCAGTGAAGCAGAGTAAGGCAGAGAGACAACACCATCATCCAAGAATGCAGAGTAGACAGAGACATGTTTTTACTAACAGACCCTCTTCCAGTGTCTCAGCTCAGAGCCAAAGGGGTGAGCAGAAAGTAGGCATGTATGTGTTTTGGATGTGAGCACAATGGGCAGAGAGATAAGCTCTGGTCCTCCCACTGCTCACCACCAAGTAAGTTCTTTATAATTCATAAAAATAAAGATTAAAAGCCTTCCATTTCTTTGAAAGTATGTCTCACTTGGTTCAATAAAACCCCAGCTGTCCATTTTAGAAATGATAAAATGTTATACCAAAGAATGAGTAAGTTTTGAGATACTCATGACATGTAAAGCACATTTAACTTTTGCCATTGCCTTCTCCTTTACAAATAGTAAATGGCAAGAAATGCTACTTCTTAATACTTCAAGAAGATAGAAACTAACTTATAAATTCATCTTCTTTCCTTTTGATTCTATAATCTACCATTATAAAGCAATGTAAATATGAACATTGGGTGACCCAACTTTGTTAACAAAAGCAAATGTGACAGTAATAACCTTTGGTGACATTTTCTAAAGACAGTTACCACACCATTGTACTCATATAGGAACCGTACAGAAAAATCTGGTACTGTTATACTCCAAACAGGATAGCACCGGCAATCACCAGGAATGATAAGCACCAGGAATGGTGATGAATGCTCTGTGAAATGTATATTTCAAAAACTCTTTCTAAATGCATAGACATCCTAAGGGTATCCTGGCAGGTAACTAAAGACAGGACTTTCTTAACATCAGCCTTGCCTTCACTACTCCTGATGATTTATGGGACTCATGAGGCCTCATGTGTGAAATGTCCTGAGCTGATAAAAAGATACTCTCCAAATCCCTATAGTGTGAGTAGTCCCTGGGCCAATGAAAATCAAATTACTCAGGCCCTTCAGAGAGTCTTAGCTCTTGTTCTTTGTGAATTTTCACAGGGAGTAATTAACAGAAAAGATAAATCACTGTCCAGTGCTTAGAAAATCTAAATAGCATTCACAATAATTGCTTTAAAACATGTAATGTCTCATTGGATTAAAAAAAATATGAAAGAAATTCATACTCCAGTGAAACAGTAATTACACAAGAAGAAGAAAAAGGCTGAGCAGGGGTTTGGCAGTAGTTGGTGCTGGAAATCAGTGACTCTTTTGATAATATATGCTTAATCAATATATCGATAATATATGCTTTTTTGATAATATATGTGCAGAAATTTAATATAAACAGTCTCATCAATATTTTATATCAACAAATACTATTGCTGTTTGAAAGAAATAATGGATCTTTAATTTCTAAAGTTAATTTGAAGGGAAGTGTATCATTTTTGTATTTTTGTAATTGTATTTACTCTTATCTACCCCATGCTAAAGGAAAATTCAGTGTAGTTCAGATAAAGCTCAAGAGTTGTAAAAAAGGGAAACTGGATTTTAAATTGTCATACTTCTTAACCGGGTGTACTCCAAGTGGGCAGCTCTCCTTTGAAGAACTAGTTTGCCTATGTTCTCCAGTGTAGGCACGGAACTTTGTGCTTGAGTTAAGCTCTTACTTTTACGCTGGCTGCCTTTTGGAATGACTTGCCTTCATATCAGATTATATAAAGTTACTTTTATTTTATTTCCATCTAGACTTCATTTGTGAAGAGTGTGAGCAGAATGGAAATTGCACTGAGGCAGGAGGTAGCTCCCTGCCCCCGGCACTGAAGAAAGCACTTTGAATAGATTCCACTCAGACAGATACTCCAAAATCCATGGCAGGACAATCAGGAGAAAAGGCTGGGCCCTGCTCAGATAAAAGGTAAGAGACCACATATTCTCATTCTCGAAGTCAAGGAAGCCTTCCCACCTAGCAAGCTCCTTAGAGGTCCAAAGAAGAGTGATGCTAAGTTTACCCACAGGCTTCTTTGCCAGAATCCATCGTGGCTGAGAGATGCAGGCTCTCACACAGGATGACCCTGGAATATACCAAATACAGACCCTGAACAGGGCAAATCAAAATGATTGGCCAAAGGAAACCCAGGAGAGCGCCCCATATTTGTGATTTAAACTACCTGAAGGTGAGACTCTCTCTGAGTTTGCCCATGTGTCTATCCATACATACCAAACTCTTTTTCCTTCTAATAAACACCTTACCTATTTCACTACTTTTCATCTTTGTGGGAAATTCTTTTCTGTAAAGCCGAAGGACCGGGTCCTTGTCACTGACCACTGATCTAGTGGTTAGGATTCAACTTTCTCACTGTTGAGACCTGACCTTAATCTTTGGCTGGAAATGGAAACCCTGCTTCAAGCTACTGCAAGCCAAGGCCACCAGAGATCAAGATCACACAGAATTAATAAGGAAAATACATTCAATAACTTTTTTTCTTACATCCACATAGGAATGTAAATCAGAAATCACTGCAATTTTAATGTCCAGTTAGTTTAATTTCAAAAAGAATAAACCAGGATAGCCATCTGTCCTTCAGTCATAATTTTTTCATGTTCTAACACATATATCTTAACGTTTTCTCTTTTCCCATCTTCATTCTTTTACTTATTTACTTCCTGAAGCAATGCTTCTGATATGTTTTTTGTGTATCCTCTAAGGGCACTAGCCTTACTGGAGGCCAGATGGCAACCAGCAAATCACAGGCCTAAGTGTGCTCTGGAACTTGGGCAGGCAGTCTTGTTGCCAGCATGAAAGTGGGCTCAGAGCTCTTAGGTCACTCATCTCATCCTCCAGGGACCTGCATCCCACAGAAGAATAAGTAACCAAAGCAAACAGGCAAGAACCTCTTGTGCCAAGGTGGACTCAGCAGCAGTGGAGCCAATGGAAGGCACCCAGGCACTGGGCCCAGAGGTTTAGCCAGACTTAAACTCTCTTAGCATCTGTATGAGATTTCCTACACTCAGTCTTATGTCACCAAGAATATTGTCACAACTTACTATATGCTTTAAGTATATTGGTTAAACTTTTCATGCCCTGGTCTAGTCATTTATGGACTAGGTGGCTGGTGATGAATCTGCTCATCTCTTCACCTCCTGAACTTTCTGGAACTCAGTGTAGCAATAGCTCTGAGTAGTCCTGCATGCCTCACCACCAAGTCAAGCAGAAGACAACAAAATCTAACTCTGTTTCCCTGGACTATGGTTTCTCCTGCATTTCTGTTTACTTTTGTTGAAAGGGATCAGACTTCCTTATATGTCTTTTATGACTTGCAAATAACAATTTCTGGGTTTTGTTCTTTAAAAAAAAGTAAAGTGAGGCATAACTATAATTCAGTGAAGTATTTTGCTTTATGGAACAAATCTTAATAGATTAAATGGAAAGATTTTTCTCTATTTATTTAATCCTCCAATGTAGAATATCTAGCAGAGGGTTATTCCTTTTTTAGAATACCAAATTAAGGAAGAATAACTAAAGAAAGAGTGATTTATTATCAAAGTAAAAAGGATTTATTGCTAAAG
>SJYC01146481.1:0-27146 GCA_006408675.1 Madoqua kirkii | reverse complement strand
CATTGCTTTGGATAAAGGCTCATTTTTTGAGTGATCTTCAAAGTCCCTTTGACTCTAAATTTCCACACTTTAAGAAAGACAAAAGTGATATACTTAATATTTTTTGCTAGTCAGATATCAAATTTATAAAGTAAATCATAATGATAAAATATTAACATAATTTGTTTTATTTAACTATTTCAAAATTATAGAGTATATATAAAAATTATTTATATCAGAAAATATTCCCAAATAGCCAAATAAATTAGATGAAGTATGCTGAGTCATAATATCTGTGTATTCTTGAAGTTACATGCATTTGTTTTCCCAAATAGGTAGAAACTGAGGCTGAATAGAAACAGAATAGGGAAGTTGCTAAGAATATCTAGCCAAGTTGCCTGGGTTCAAATCCTGACTCTTTTATTAACTCTGTGGCCTTGGGTAACTTACTTAAGCCCTCTGATCTCAATCATCTCCCCTTTAAAATGAGTATGATGATAAATATGATGCCTATCTCACAAAGTGGTTGTAAGGATTAAAGCATGAATATACATATATTATTAAGAGCAACACCTAGCTCTTATTCAAGAAATGATGGCTGCATAATAGTTTTCATTCTGAAACACATTTAGCAATCCACTGATTATCCACAGCACTCGTAAATTTGCAAGAGTCAGCAAAGATCTACACAGTAGTAGGAAAGTCTGTGAATGGAGATGGGAGAATTTGAATCTATAATCTACCTCCACAAGTATTTAGTTCATCTGAGGTTCTGTGTGGCTCAGAAATACTACGGTGATTGAGGTGTTGTCCCTTCCTTAATGGAACATAAAACCTGGCTGGGAGGAGTCAGTCCTAAATAAACTTCCATAATTCAGTATGATGTGCTAAAATGGTAGCATGCACCATAGGTACTTCCTTGGACATGGAAGAGGGCACAGTTTATTCTAACTGGGGCAGGGAAAGTGGGAGTTGGGATAGCCTCATAGTTTTACCAAGAGGAGCTGGAGTTTGTTATGCACACATGCTGGAGGTAAGTTAATGCCAAATGGCCAGGCAGACTAAAGAAACATGGACAAGATGTTTTTAAAACGTTTGGTATGTTTTGCAAAGAGCAACAGTGCAGCTCAACCAGAGCATAAGCTGTGTCCTTCTCTAAGAGCAGAGGCTAAGCCCCACCTGAAGGTTTAAGGGGGCTGTGAAGGCCTCTTGGACCTACTGGGAGCTCAGATTGTATTCTGCAGGCAGTAGGGGGCTTAAGAGGCTTTCAAGAAAGGATCAGAAAAGATCTAGACTGGAAGAACGGAGAGAAGCTGGAATCAGAAGGTCCTTGAGCAGTCCAGGGGCAGAACTAGAATAAGGGGCAGAGCTAGAATACGGAGCAGGAGACGGAGGGGTGGAGGGAAAAGTTGAAAAATAGTTCTGGACACAGACCGACACGCTCTGGCGATCATGATGTAATGGTGGTGGTGAAATGAAAGAACAAGAGGGACCAGGAGTGACTCTGACGTTTCTTGCTGGAGCAAGTGGACAAAGCGTGAAACCCTTCACAGAGAGCAGAAAGGTAGTGTTAAGAATAGGTTTGTGGGAGCAAGAAAATTAATTCAATTTCGGATCTATTTTTTCAAGAATCTTTGCCAGTGGGGATGTTTAGTAGGCAGATGAATGGTGAAACAAGATCTTCAAAGAACAGTCTGGCCAAGGAAGAGTTGTAAGCTTCAGAAGCATCTGCGTGGTAGGTGAAGTCTTTGGAGGAGACTAAGCTGCCCAGAGGCAGTACACAGCCTAGGGAGAGAGGGCAACCAGGACAGAGCTGTGCAGAAAGGGAAGGTGGCGTGAAGGTGCCAAGGTGCCGGAGGAAGAAGGGGAGGCTGAAGAAAGTCTTCCCCCGAGGCACGACTCAGAAGCTCCGGTGCAGACAAGCTAGCAAGGAAGTCAAGGGCCCATTGGATCAGGCAGTAAGGAAGTCCTAGTGCGGGGGTAGTTTCTGGGAGCCATACTGCTGAGGGTGGAGAGACAAGGAGTTAGGCAAATAAAGGGCTAGGCAACAAATGGTGATGATTATTTCCAAAAATTCTGCAGTAAAGAAAAGAAAAGAAAAAAGAGGATCAAATGGAAGTTTTCTTGTTTATTTATTTTTGTTTTAATGGGGAATACACCAAGCATAGGGTCTCGAAGTGTTGGACACGACTGAGCGACTTCACTTTCACTTTTCACTTCCATGCATTGGAGAAGGAAATGGCAACCCAGTGTTCTTGCCTGGAGAATCCCAGGGACTTGTGGGCTTCAGTCTATGGGGTCTCACAGAGTTGGACACGACTGAAGCGACGCAGCAGCAGCAGCAGCAGCAGCAGCAGCAGAACAAGCTATTCATACATAAAAGGAAGGGAAATCAGGGAAAAGGGAAAAGATAAGCTAATGGAAGTCAGTCCCAGAGAAGGTGGGCCGTGATGGGATCAAAGCTCCAGGTGGCAAAGCTGGTGATGAGTAAGGATTGTTGTTCCTCTGAGTCAGGAGAGGAGGAAGCAGAAAAGAAATGGAGATTTGGAAACTTATGGAAGTGGAAGTCAAGAAGACAGTATTGCCTTCATTAACCCACTTACTTTTGTTTGTGCCGTGGACTGAAAAAGAAAACTCCCAAACCCAACCCACTGGCAAAGATTGTATAGATGCTTCAAGATTCGATGCAATCAGGAAGCTTGTGAGAGTTGATGATGTACAATAAGTTGACATAATGACAGCAGGCCATTGGCTTACGGCATAGATCTTAGTGAAAATGAGAAAGTTCTGAGTTCCATTCCTATTCAGAGCATTTGTTTATAGTAAATTTTATAGGTGTGTTCCGAGGAACTTGATTTTTCTTGTCTGTTAAGAAACAATTAGCTCTTCCTTAGTGATGTCAACCTCTAGTATTAAAGGCATGGCAAGGTGCTCATTGAGGGGGTCCTGTTCATGTTGGACACTAGGAAAAATCAGACTTATCAAGGTAAATCATTAAAATTCTTATTCACATTTTTATTATGTCAAATTGCTTCAAAATTATTACCAAACTATTTACTATGAAACAGAAAATTCTTATAGTGAAGCTAAAAGTGGTTAATTCCCTGGACTAAAATGCAAAAGTAGTTTTATAGCCAATGAACTTAATTTAAGTTAAAAGTATTAGGTCACTATTAACTTTCAAACTCTTTCCTACTGAAAAGGATAAAATATTCAAATTTTTATATTTTTTCAAAATCTGTGTGAGGATGCCACAAATATGTTAAAATTGTATAAGAGATTGATAGACTGCTTGTTTGTACCTGAACTTAATCTGTATATTTATGCATGAAGATTCGGAGAAGGCGATGGCACCCCACTCCAGTAGTCTTGCTTGGAAAATCTCCTGGATGGAGGAGCCTGGTAGGCTATAGTCCATGGGGTGCGAAGAGTCGGACACGACTGAGCTACTTCCCTTTCACTTTTCACTTTCATGCATTGGAGAAGGAAATGGCAACCCACTCTAGTGTTCTTGCCTGGAGAATCCCAGGGACAGGGGAGCCTCGTGGGCTGCCCTCTATGGGGTCGCACAGAGTCAGACACAACTGAAGCGACTTAGCAGATGCATGAAGATTACTTGGAATAGATAATATGTATAGACAACATTTTAAAGGAAGAGGAAGAAAATCTTTAAACAAATTACAAGATTAATAGAGCTTGGATTTGGGTATCCAAGAGGGATACTCTAAAAGTTAATATATTATTAAATCACAGCTTATCAAGGTTTTAAAGTATATGCTTTACAGAATTAAAGAACATCTTTATCGAATGCCTAGAGGATATATCTTTCAACCTTCCTGTCTGTCTTATGTTAAATTGTTATTGTTTACAGTTCTGTGTTAAAAATCACTTACTGTCTTCTACCTTCCAATGATCACATTATTAATACTGGTATTCAGTCCACCAAGCTGATGTTTATTTATAATGCATACATCCTTTTACCTTTGATTCAATTTTGCATTTGTACTAAGAAACAGTAAGTTTCTCAGTGCCAAAGCTCTTTTATCCATCTGCCAATGACTTGAAATCAGGAACACCTTTTATTTGGAAGTCTAATACCATTTGTCCAAGCACTTTGCCCTGTTGAACAAAACAAATGGAAAAGTTCTAAATGTTTAGAGGACTCTATTATAGTTACTAGTTTTCACGTCACAGATCTTTAAAAAGTTACTTCTATTTAAATAATTTGGATAAATATTTTATTTGATATACTGATAATTACAAAATTTCAGAAATGGATACTAAGGGTACACAGTTACAAATAAAATATATTACTTGATAGATGAATTATAGATGAAACACAAATTAAAATCTTTATGTGAGTAAAGGAGATACAGTTCCTGAATCAGAAAAGCTTAATGCTTATATAGGAATGTACTAGTTACAAGAACACGATAGAGAAGGAAAAATGTAAGAGGAAAATAAGAATCACGTACAGAGCATAATGCACAGGTGAACATACAAGTAAACTGAATATATAAATGGACTGAAATATCTTCTTTCTGCTAGTGATTTGCCATATGACTAGAAGTTTTTGTAATTTCATCAATGATAACTGCAAGTTATCGGCTCAGAAAAAAACATAGCTGAAGATGTGAACTATTTTTATCAACTTTACAATCTTTTATCTGATGACTGCAGTTTAACATGATTTCTTGAACTTCAGAGGGTTCAAATGATTGATTAAAAGACAGTAAAACTACAGAGAAAGATAATTTATGTACTTCTGGCCTTTTAAATTTTGGACAGGATAAAATTATTTCTATGATTTTTTTTCTTTTCTTTCTTTCTTTTTTTTTTTTTTCAGCTGAAGCAGACCGAACTTTTATTAATCAGACAGTGGATAATACATTCCTGGGATGTGGGAGCAGGCTGACCTTGGAGTGGCTCTTACGTATTTTAATTTGAGATACTGATTAAGTATGTGATGTGGAAGGAAATAGGAAAAATATAGAGGAGAATAAAGATCATTCAATTTTAAAAATTCTGTTTCAGGCAAGTTCTACTGAAAACATTTTTCCCTATATTTAATGCCTCAGAATCATTTTAGGAGATATTTACAAAACAGGATCCTGAGCCCTACATTAAGAACTTCCAAGTGAGCAGGTCTGTGGTGGAGCCAGGAATCTGCATTCTAACAAGCATCCCAGGTAATTCTGAGGCAGGGAGTTCTCACACCTTGGAGATCACTGACACTTGTTCTTTCTTACAATTCTGCTAAACCTTGAGTCAGCACCAAAGGTAATGAGGCCAGGTGAGGTTAACAGTGGAGTCCAAATGGTAAGGCACAACCCCCGACACACACACACACACACACACACACACACATACACACACACATATACACACATGTGAGAACCTAAAGATACTCCCACTATAAGCATACTGTAATAACACATTTATTAGAAATTACATAGTTACCACCAGTTGTCAATAATAAGTAAGACCTTTTATTTGAAGTGAAAGTTTCAAAATAAGAGGCAAAATTTAGGGCTGAGTTAAAGCTGCTGCTGCTACTGCTGCTAAGTCGCTTCAGTTGTGTCCGACTCTGTGTGACCCCATAGAGGGCAGCCCACCAGGCTCCCCTGTCCCTGGGATTCTCAGGCAAGAACACTGGAGTGGGTTGCCATTTCCTTCTCCAATGCATGAAAGTGAAAAGTGAAAGTGAAGTCGCTCAGTCGTGTCTGACTCTTAGCGACCCCATGGACTATAGCCTGCCAGGCTCCTCCATCCATGGGATTTTCAAGGCAAGAGTACTGGAGTGGGGTGCCATTGCCTTCTCCATGAGTTAAAGCTACTTGACTTTAATTCCTTCCTGGGATGACCCAGACATGTTTCAACCTACCGGTTCTGGACCTGATAATAAGATAATAACTTTCTTTACCTCAAATAATGGCTCTTAACCTATAGAATACTAAACACTCTTCAGTTTCAAGATTAAGTCATGTATGAATTATTATCTTAAACATTGTTTAAGTTTTCTCTTTGAAATCGTCTAAAACAATGCTCACTAAAATGAAGACGATTATGCTTCCCTAAGAAGTTATCAAAAAGACTTCATTTCAGTTTTATTCCTCATTCTGAACTAAGAGCTCTGTAGTATTAGACTGTTTTATAGAAGCCTATTGATACAGACTGCTGTCAGCAACACATGAGGAAAGAGGGAAAAGAGAAAGCATTCACTGCTCAGATACTCACCTTTGAGTCACTCTTCAGTAAGGCAGTGCCTCAACCACCAAGGGAATTTTCCAAACCAAGTTTAACGCTTACACTCCTGGCAATTAGTATCTACAGAATTAAAAACAGAAAAGATCAATTATAACAAGGTTTACCAAATTTAAGAACTGCTGAAGGAAGTATCCACCTCCTAAAGAAACCCTATAAGTCAATCCTTGGGCAGCTGTGAAAAATTAAAGTTGGAGATTTAAATGTAAGGATGAGTGTAAGCATTTTATTCAAAATACAGTGAGTGAAACGCTGAAGTCATTCACCCAGAATATTTTTACTCAGAAAAGAAAAGCACAAGGTAAAAGAGAAAAGAAAGGCATTTTTCTTTTAATTTGTACCTAATTACAAACTTCTAGAATAGTTGTAAAAATATGAATTCTCTCTGTCACCCAGATTTTCTAAATCTTGTTTTATCCTTTCTTTTTCTTTCTCTTTATGTATACACACACACACACACACACACACACACACACACACTCCAACAAATATATACATTTTTTCTAAATTGTTTGAGAATAAGTTGTAAGTATGATGCTCCCCACTTTTTTTTAATCAAAGTCGCTTAGTTGCATCCAATTCTTTGTGACCCTATGGACTATACAGTCCGTGGAGCTCTCTAGGCCAGAATATTGGAGTGGGTAGCCTTTCCCTTCTCCAGGTATGATGCCCCTTGACCTCTAAATTCTTCAGTGTGTTTCCTAAAAGTAAAAACATTCTCTTATTTCTCAGTATAATTATCAAAATCAGAAAATTAACATTTCTATAATTATCTAAACTATAAATTTATTCAGAATTTTCCATTGCTACAGTACAGTCTGCTACAGTGAAATAAATTTCCAAATCACACAGCGAAGCTGGCCCTTATGTTTGGTTGTCTCCTTTAATCTAGAACAATTCCTCAGTCTCTTTCCTTCTTGACACTGACATTTTTAAAGAAGGTAGGCCTGCTATGTCCATCAATTTGTTTTTGATGTTTTCTCATGATTAGGCTCAGGTTCTGAATTTAGGGGCAGGAATGCACAAGAGCGATACTGTCTTCCTTCTCATATAAGAAGACATGTGATGTTGATCTGTCCCATTACCAGCAAGAATGAGGAAAGCTGTGCTTGACATCTGGGATCTGAAGATGCTACCAGCTAGGCCTTGGTGTCTCTAGGAGATAACCAGTACTCATAACCTGGCTGAGGAGTCTTATTGCACATATTTTCCAGAATGCCAGTATTAGTCAAGGCTACTCTAAGACCTGTGACAAGAACCCTCCATTATCATGCCTGAGCAGAGATGAAACAATGAATGCTGTCATCATTATGCAGGTGGTCAAACATCCCTCTACCCTAGCTGATATGCGCACCTGTGATTTCTTTATCAACTACAGCTCTAGTTTTAGTCAAGTCTTCCTCCCCTTTATATGATTTAATAAGATACCCAAGACAGAATTACCTTGCTTCCTGAGAGATTCCAATCCCCAGTGCCAAAGAATTGATGCTTTTGAACTATGGTCCTGGGCAAGACTCTTGAGAGTCCCTTGGATTGCAAGGAGACCAAACCAGTCAATCCTAAAGGAAACTGACCCTGAATATTCACTAGAAGAACTGACACTGAAGCTGAAGCTCCAATACTTTGGCCACCTGATGGGAAGAGCCAACACATTAGAAAAGACCCTGATGGTGGGAAAGATTGAGGGCCAGAGGAGAATGGGGCGACAGAGGATGAGATGGTTGGATGGCATCACCGACTCAACGGACACAAGCTTGAGGAAACTTTGGGAGATGGTGATGGACGGAGAAGCCTTGTGCACAAAGAATAGGACATGACTTAGCAACTGAACAAGGCACTTCCTAATCCTTCTCCCAGATGACCTAACAGACCCAAAGTCTGAGTCCTCACTCATACCCTCTCATTGAGAGGCCCCAGGGTTTCCCATGGTGTGCACTTGCCCTCACTGCTTGTTCAGTTATAAGTGTGTTCCAGTAGTGTTAGGCTGCAAGGCACTGACACTTTTTGCGACCCCATAGACCGTAGCCTACCAGGCTCCTCTGTCCATGGGATTTTCCAAGCAATAGAACTGGACTGAATTGCCATTTCCTTCTCCAGAGGATCTTCCCGACCCAGGGATTGAACCCAGGTCTCCCGCATTGTAGACAGACGCTTTTACCGTCTGAGCCACCAGGGAAGTCCCTATTGATGACAGCTTTGATCAAATGGTCAGGGTATGTTTGCCTCATTTATCCATTGTAAGTTACTAATTTCCTTTTTTAACTAACATGTATTTTATAGGGTGATTTTTTGAGACTATATATATATATATATATATATACACCCTGGTAATATCCAACTTTCTTTCATAGTTTTAGCATCCACTGATGATTCTTTCCTGGGTCAGTTATTACTAAGGTGATTGCTTGTGATGATTTATAATGTTATCAAAGTCAGGTTTGATTGCTTGCTGCTCAAAAGCCAATACTCGAAAGAGGAGTGTTGATTGGGAAGGAAAATTTGCTTTATTCAGGAGACTGACATATTGGGGAGAAGACTGACTCTTGTCCAAACACCAACTCCAAAGATTTTGCTTGATATGAAACTTTTTCAAGGGAGAATCATTTGGGGAAGGGGTCAGAGTTGTCCTTCTGTGTGCAAGTTGGTGGTGAGGTAATATGGCAGCATTCCAGGAATCTTGCACTTGGCCTGAAGTTACTGTCCTTCATGTAGGAGGGGGCCTTAGTTTCTGCTGAACAACTCAAAGAAACTGTTACATATATTCTTTGAGGAAGAACAAGGACTCTACCCCAAGGCTGCACTGTTGTTTCCTGATAGTTCCTTTCTTGTCTCTGCAGCCTCTCCTTACTTAAGCAACTGTTTGAATCTGCCCTTTGGAACTCAGGGAAGGTCAAAGAGGTTGAATGAAGCCTATTTTGTACAAGCAAGAAACAGGAGACACAGAAAGGATTTATAACTGGGAGACCCCACAGGATTCTGCTCTGTTTCAATAATAAGAAATATACATTTGGTCTTTCTCCCTGTTTCAGGCACAAAGGTTCTAAAACACTTGGAAGTGCTGAGAGGAAGAAAGTTGTCTTTTGGTTTGTTAATAAGGTGACTTTTAGAAGAACCTGCCTGTCAATGCAGGTTAAATGTAAGAGACATGGGTTCAGTCCCTGGGTGGGGAAGATACCCTGGAGAAGCATGTGGCAACCAATTTTAGTATTCTTACCTGGATAATTCCACGGACAGAGGATTCTCGTGGGCTACAGTCCCTGGGTCGCAAACAGTCAAACATGGCTGAGCACACACACTCCACTCCACTCCAGACCACCTAAGAGCGGGTGCTGGTCACTAGAGGAGACAAAGACCAGGGTGAGTGGGTTAAAACTCTCAGTCTTACCCGCCAACCTCCAGGGACTGGAGACAGGTTTGTTGGACATGGACTCAACTGCCAAGTGGCCAATGATTTAATCAACCATGTCTGCGTAATGAAGGCTCCTTAAAAACTCGTAAGGACAGGGCTCAAGAGAGCCTCCGGGTTGGTGAACATGTGGAGATGTGGGGGTGAATGGGCACCTGGAGAGGGCAGGGAAGCTTTGTGCCCTTCCCCCACACATTTCCCCCCATCTGGCTGTTCCCAAGCTATATCCTTCTGTAACAAACCAGTAATCTAGTGAGAAAATGGGTTTCCTGAATTCTGTGAACTACTCTAACAAATTATTTGAACCCAGTGTGGGGGAGGAGAGCGTGTCATGGGAAATTCTGTTGTATAGCCAGTTGGTCAGAAGCACAGGTGGCAACCTGGAATTGTGACTGGCATCTGAAAGGGGTGGAGGGAGTCCTGTGGGACTGAACCCTTAAACTGGAGTCTGATGCTATCTTAGGGTCAGGGAGGATAATAGCAGAACTGAGTCAAAGTGTAGGATACTCACTTGTCTAGAGAATTGGTGGTGGTGTGGGAACACCCTCCCAAGCTGAAATTCAGTTCAGGAACACAAAATAATGCCAAATGGTAATATTTCTATTTTCATCATTCTTTCTACAGCAAGGAGTTAGATTTCTATCATAAGGAAAAACTTTTCATTCTCTCCTATATATTAATACTGTTTTGGACTTTATTGAATTTTTATTTTATTCAATGGATTACAATCCATAAATATTTAATTTATTTTGATAGTCAAATTATTCCAGGTCTGTCTTGTGTGAGCTCCTTCAGACTGGCCCAGTCCTTCTTTTGCTTTATCTCCACCATTCTCTGAGCACTTCTGTACTTCCTGCCACCAAAGATGTTCCAAGCTCATCTTTTTCTTCTCCACCCAAATCCTGCAAACACCATTTCTCACAACCTTTGTTCTAGTATAGAATAATATTTACAAATAAAAATTTGGACACTTGGTGTGTTCACCACTACTGGATTGTTACTGATTCCATACCCTCTCAGCTCACAGGAAAAGGAAGCAATTGTATATATACATGCATAGAAATGCAAAAAGGCAAAATAGTTGTCTGAGGAGGCCTTAAAAATAGCTGAGAAAAGAGAAGTGAAAGGTAAAGAGAAGAGGAAAGATATACCCATTTGAATTCAGAGGTAAGGAGAGCTTAGAAAGAACAGCAAGAAGAGATAAGAAAGCTGTCCTAAGTGAACAATGCAAAGAAATAGAGGAAAACAATAGAATGGGAAAGACTAGAGATCTCTTTGAGAAAATTAGAGATACCAAGGGAACATTGAGCTTCCCTGGTGGCTAAGACAGTAAAGCGTCTGCCTGCAATGCAGAAGACCTGGATTCAGTCCTGGATTGAGAAGATCCCCTGGAGAAGGAAATGGCAACTTACTCCAGTACTCTTGCCTGAAAAATTCCATGGAGAGAGTAGCCTGGAAGGCTACAGTCCATGGGATCGCAAAGAGTTGGATGTGACTGAACAACTTCACAAGGAAACATTTCATGCAAAGATGGGCACAATGAAGGACAGAAATGGTATGGAACTAATAGAAGCAGAAATATTAAGAAGAGATGGCAAGAATACATAGAAGAACTATACAAAAAACATCTTAATGACCCAGATAACCATGATGGTATGGTCACTCACCTAGAGCCAGACATCTTGAAGTTTGAAGTCAAGTGGGCCTTAGGAACATCACTATGAACAAAGCTAGTGGAGATGATGGAATTCCAGCTAATATATTTTAAATCTGAAAAGATGATTCTGTTAAAGTGCTACACTCAGTATGCCAGCAAATTTGGAAAACTCAGCAGTGGCCACAGGACTGGATAAGGTCAGTTTTCATTCCAATCCCAAAGAAAGGCAATGCCAAAGAATGCTCAAACTACCACACAATTGCGTTCATCTCACACACTACCAAAGTAATGCTCAAACTTCTCCAAGTGAGAGTTCAACAGTATGTGAACAGAGAAATTTCAGATGTTCAAGCTCAATTTAGAAAACACAGAGGAACCAGAGATCAAACTGCCAGCATCCACTGGATTATAGAAAAAGCAAGAAAATTCCAGAAAAAGTCTACTTCTGCTTCATTGACTATGCTTAAGCCTTTGATGTGTGGATCACAATAAACTGTGGAAAGTACTTAAAGAGATGGAAATACTGGACCACCTTACCTGCCTCCTGTGAAACCTATATGCAGGTCAAGAAGCAGCAGTTAAAACTGGCCATAGAACAATGGACTGTTTCCAAACCGGGAAAGGAGTATGTGAAAGCTGTATTTTGTCACCTTGCTTATTTAACTCATATTCAGAGTACATCATGAGAAATGCCAAGCTGGATGAAGCACAAGGTAGAATCAAGATTGCCAGGAGAAATATCAATAACCTCAGATATACAGATGATACCACCTTTATGGAAGAAAAAAAAAGGAACTAAAGAACCTCTTGATGAAAGTGAAAGAGGAGAGTGAAAAAGCTGGCTTAAAACTCAACATTTGAAAAACTAAGATCATGTCATCTGGTCCCATGGCAAACAGATGGGGAAACAATGGAAACAGTGATAGACTTTGTTTTGGGGGGGCTCCAGGCTTCCCTGGTGGCTCAGAGGTTAAAGTGTCTGCCTGCAATGCAGGAGACCTGGGTTCGATCCATGGGTTGGGAAGATCCTTTGGAGAAGGAAATGGCAACCCACTCCAGTATTCTTGCCTGGAGAATCCCATGGACGGAAGAGCTTGATAGGCTACAGTCTATGGGGTCGCAGAATCAGACACGACTGAGAGACTTCACTTCACTTCACTTCAAAATCACTGCACACAGTGACTGCCACCATGAAATTAAAATACGCTTGCTCCTTGAAAGAAAAGCTATGACAAGCAGAGAGAGTGTATCAAAAAGCAAAGACATTACTTTGCCAACAAAGGTCAGTCGAGTCAAACCTATGGTTTTTCCAGTAGTCATGTACACATGTGAGAGTTGGACCATAAAGAAAGCTGAGCACCAAAGAATTGGTGCTTTTGAACTGTGGTGTTGGAGAAGACTCTTGAGAATCCCTTGGACTGCAAGGAGATCAAGTCAGTCAATCCTAAAAGAAATCAGTCCTACGTATTCATTGGAAAGACTGAGGCTGAAGCTGAAGCTCCAGTACTTTGCCACCTGATGTGAAGAACTGACTCCTTAGTAAAGATCTGATGGTGGGAAAGATTGAAGACAGGAGGAGAAGGGGACGACAGAGGATGAGATAGTTAGATGGCATCACCGACTCAATGGACATGAATTTGAATAAACTCTGGGAGTTGGTGAAGGACAGGGAAGCCTGGCTTGCTGCAGTCCGTGGGATCACAAACAGTCAGACACAACTCAGTGACTGAACAACAACAACAAATACACACATACACATATACCCACACAAACATGTATATACACACACATACCTAGATACACACACAGATATTGTACTCTATGTATATTTTCTTATCTTCATATTTTAAAAGCCATGAGTTTATCCTGATACCTCCAATGTAACCACAAAAGGGCCTTCTGGAGTTGGACTGCATCTTCAGTACACTCACCCATCATGAACAGGAGGTACAGAGCATGCCTTCAACAGTGGCAGCTGTAATCAAGGGGAGCATTTACAGGATAGTGACGCTATGCTCCTTGTGGACATGCATGTCCAGTGCTGCGTGTTAGCAATCCCTCTGCCTAAAGCCCTGCCTAAAGACTAGTGAGAGCTGCTGCTAGTCACCACTCTACAGCTACTGGTCAAATTTCCCAAGTATCAGTAATGATGGTGACCTTCATATCAGCAATGTGCTTCCATCAATCATAAATTTATTCCCCCCTCCAACACTGTTTAAAAAGGTTTCAGTTCAGTCAGTTCAGTTCAGTTGCTCAGTCGTATCCGACTCTTTGCGACCCCATGAATCGTTAGCCCATGGTAAAACTTGCATTTTAACATATAGAAACTTCCTTCCAGTTTCTTTGCTACAGTTTCAGCACTAGCATAGCAAACTGCTATGAGTCTTAGAATTCAAAACTGTTTGCCAGGACACAAAGTTGGTGGTAGAAAAAAAAAAAAAAATTCACATATGTAGCATATATCAAGTTACCATGAGGTTGGTATCAAGATGAATCTTTTTTCCTCCGAAATTTTTGTCCTTCAAACATTTGATCATGGACTAAACCAGGTACCATGAAGCACATGCTGAAGTCAAAATATCCTCTTTTTTTTTTGGCCTTGAGGTATATGGGATCTTAGTTACTCAGTCAGGGATCAAACCTGTGCCTCCTGCACTGGAAGTATAAAGTTATAACCGTTGGACCACCAGGGAAGTCCCATGAAGTCAGAATATCTTAGTGGACAGTCCACGAGTGTTCCACGGAAGATTTACTAGTGACCTCAATACAAAGTTATATTGTATCTTCTGTGCAGCGTTCACTGCACTTAGAGCATGAGGGGAACATATATGTACACACACATATTAACAGTGTGGACTAATGGACTGTTTATATATGTGTATATTTATGTTTATTGTACATGCATGAAAATACTTCAGATAAGATCAACACTGTCCAGAGCAGTGTGAGAAGTATATTGTGACCAAGATGTGGATCTGTGAAAGGAGTTGCGGCAAGAAAAGAGGAAATTCAATGGTAAAGAAAAGGTATCTACTACTCCTTGCATGTAGTAGATATATTGTCATTTAGTAACAAAATGTTTTCCTCTACTTGTTATATTTTAAACATTGTTTTGATTAATTTCTTGAATAATAACATTAAAACTAATGAATATAATTGAAGCTATGCAAGGATGCATAGTAAAATAAAATTGTTATGGAGGTAGAACAAATATGCTGATGGAATGCACAGGCAACAATATAAGAATTTATACATTCAAAATTTGTTCTGGGATTAAGACTTAGAGAAGCCAGCTTCATCATCAATGGCTTGAAAATAACTTTTTCCATTTTGCTTTGATACCTACATGCAGGATACTTTGTGTTAATCACAAGACTGGTGTCAGGAGATTTTTTTTCTCTCTCTTAAACTTACCTTTGAGGAGCTGAAACAACTAGATCTGGATTTTCTTTTCCGCTGTGCAACTTCAGTGACCAAATTTCATTATAATTAAATGCACTTATTATTACTCAAATTAATGAATAAAAGGAATGTTTAAGAGCAGTTTCTAAATGTTATTTTAAGCAAAGATTAATTTTAAGTAAGAGAACCTGCCCTAGGTTACTATTCCTTTGTAAGTTGATGACTGTTAGTATATATCTGACTCATTTTTCCTCTATGTACATATAACCAGGTGGAATGTAGGCTTAATGAGAAGATTGTAAATTATATGAGAACTGTTATTAATCATGCTTCTATAATTACTGAAATTATATTCACAGAAAAAGTCTGCTAGTGAATTTCAGGTGATACAGAATTCTCTCCAGACTTTTCTCATTCATTTCTTTACTTACTGGACAAATACTTCTAAGCAGGATGTATACTAGTCTTCCATAACAACCCAGGCCAGTATGTGACAAGAGAATAATACAAGATCTTTTTGGAGCTCAAAGAAGGATGAAATGCTGACCAAGATTGGTTTTTATTATGTAAAGTTGAACCAATTTAAGCACATCAGTGCTAGGTCAGGGCACTAGCCCCAGAGCCACGTGTACCACCCAACTCATTATACTTTAGAAACATCAATGTCCAACTAATATAGGGTAGGGACACCTCGTTGCAGAGAGGGAAATTGTGAATAAGATCAACAATTTATCTACAAAAACAGATAACCAAACTTCAGATAGCTAATAATCAAGATACCAATCTTAATATTTAAAAACTATAAAAAATATTTTACCAGAGACTTGAAAAACATAAGTTTCAGTATCTTGTTCGAAGTAGTATCAAACTAAGGTCATGGTACCCACACTAATAAATTTTGGATCACTTTAAACATGTCAGTTCTGCATCAAGGCAAAGCCTCAAACCCACAACATGCCACACACCCCCTTATCTCAGAAACATCAGTGTCCAGCTTTGCAAAAATAAATGCTGTAGAGGTGAGAGTCTGTCACCTGGCTGCAGAGAGAAAGACTATGAGGGCAGTTTCCTGGTAAGGCGAGGCAAGAGGTGGAGTGCAGACTGGGAGCTAGACTGCCTGGGTTTGAATCATGGTCAATAACTGTGACCTCCAGTGCATTATTTATCACTGCAGGATGTACTTCCCACCTAGTATCGTGAGAAACTTGTGAGGCAGAATAACTGAATTAAAAGTGCTGAAAAAGCCCTGAGTAGATCAGATAGCCTTTCACTTAATAACACTGTTGAATGAATTGATATAGTTCAATATGTGTTTAAACTGTGACTTTCTCTCTGAAATAAAGAATGCTTTATCAAGTATTAACATCTTCCATTTGTTGGGTGTTTTAGTTCTGCAAAAGAGCTCAAAGGTATTTAATATGTATCCGCTGAGGTTGAATCAGGACCCAGTCCCAAGGCTGCACTATTGTTTTTAAACTAATCCTCTCTTGTCTGTATCACCTCCCTTTTTGATTAGCAGCTGTTTAACTCTGCTCTTTGGAATTCAGGGAAGGTCATGGAGGCTGGAGTCCATCTATTCCCTACAAACAAGAAAATGGGGACACAGAAAGCCTTCCGTGCCCAGGAGCTCCACAGGGTGCGGCTGGTTTCAGCACTATGTAGATTACTAAATTTAGTTTGCATCTCTACAACTAGAGAGGAATGTGGGCAACTGGTAGAAAAAAATGGAGGAGAACAATAGAGTAGTGAAAGATTTACAGAATAAACTTTATAAAAAGCTAAGGAAACTCATGTTATTTAGCTATGAGAAAATAATCTAATGAGTTAGTGTCACTCAACAGGGAATACCTGCTGATCAGCTCCACAGAAATAAGGGTATAGGTGATTTGCTGTAAAGTGCATCCAGAATTACTTGTTAGAGATTAGAAAAACAGAAAGCATTGCAAAGTAGTGGCCAGGGGGTGCGCAAATAGCCTGGGAGCTATTAGAATTGCATATTCCAATCTCATCCCCAGACCTATAGAATCTGGATGTGGGTGGAGTGTGGGCAAGCTGGCAGTCAGCTTTAACGAGCCCCCAGTTAATTCTGTGACTCTGATACAAGTTCAGGTTTCTTAAAATCTTCTCTCGGAAGGGTATGCATTTGAAATACTCCTCAGAGAAGGTGGGCTTTTATTCCCCCGGAGACTGCTAACCTGCATAGTAATCTGACTGCCCACCCCTGCACTGTGCCCATCCAAGCGAGCGCTCTCACCAAAGCCTTGAGACTTCACCAGCCCCACTGGAATGTGGCACAAGGCAGTGCCAAGCTCTCACCCTGACAGCTCTGCCCATGAAAGGATCTGGGGAAAGTGGAGGCGATGAAAAGAAGAGACGATAGAAAGGGGCAAAACGGCAGCAAGACAAACTGTGCACAAGTAGGGAAACATGCCAGAGAACAGAATAAGTATGGATGTGAGAATTTAGGAAGTAAGAGTGGAGATCCCATGTCCAGTCAAAGTTGAGTTCAATGAGGAAAGGAAGGAGGTGGGAGATGATTTGTGAGGGAGTCGCTGCCGCAGGAGTCAGTGTGTAAAAAGTACAGGAGTGCTTGGTAAGTGGGTACTGCCAAGGGCTAGTCATGCTCGTGACTGCACCAAGAGAAGCAAGGTAGATGAGCAAGAGTTAAGAAACCACGTGAGCTATGTTCCAGAGGAACGGAGGGCAGCCTGCTGTGAAGCTCAGTGATGAGCCAGAGGCCCTCCGCAGTCTTTCAGTTAATGCTCATTACAGGACTGGTGTGTTACACAGCATGCACACACACTCTATAGTGTATGTATATATAATCAGCTAGAAATACCTGTGGTATTTATTACTTTTTTGCAAATGAATAGGTATTTTTATTGGTATGTCTAGGCCATTTGCTTCAAAAAATTGTCTTTAAGTTACACGAAGGACAATTTCAAAAATAAGTATTTATAGAGTGGCATTGCTACTAACAAATTCTTTAAAATTTTTGTCTTACAATGTAACATAATTTAAATTTGACAAAGCTCATAAAAATAGAAAAGTCCTCTGTTTTGGCTGACCGAGCATATCTATACACAATGGGGTGCCTTCATAATTACTCCCTTTAATGTGCTGAGCTTGGTTTCAGTATTCATTACAGATCAGACTTCCAAGTCAATTTCCTGTTAGTTTTGGCTAAATTATTATTGGTGAGTTATATGGAAAAATAGACCATATCAATTGATTATATGTAGTCTCTGGAAAGCATTAAATGAAAACACAAAAAGAAAATGTCTCTGCGTGGAATTAGAACAGCAGCAACAGATGATCAGACTAAATCTCAGAACACACTAGTGAAATTCAACTCTCTCATTGGCTGGTGTAGGTAATGATTGGCACCATATGGGTTTGCTCAAAGCAACAACAAACAATTTAAACTCTTTACTTCTTAGTGAAGTTACCAGATGGCCCCATGGAAAGTACATGATTTTTCTCTAATTTTAGTTATACAAAAAATAAAAAATCTTAAATTTAAATATATTGCAACTTTCACAATTTCATCATGACTGAGCACACTTAAGAAACGGTGTGTCACACAAAGAAAATAGTAACCTCTTAGAAATCAGTCTAAACATTAAATTATTTGAGTATATTCAAAGAGATGTTTTATATAGTATGTCCAAAGTATTCTACTATGGTGAGTTTATTAGGAAGAATGATGAACTAAGTCCTTTGTTCTCAGGAAAATTTCAGCACTGTTCTGTGTGTGTCGGGGGGAGGGGGGGGGTGAGAAATATGGGTGCGTTGTGATATTGCTGACCGGAAGGTAAGCCATGTGGTGGCCACATGCTTCTCTAGGTAACAAAATCAGAAATGGCTTTTCTAGTTTTACACATTTCCTAGAATTGGTTCTTCAAAGTACAGATTCCAAGATTGGCCAAAAACTGATAATGGCCATATTATTTTTAAAGTATGGTATTCTGGAGCAATATTTAAATTCAGCACTCCATGCTCTTGGTGCTCCTGAGCCCAACTGCCAACCTGATTAGGAAACTATGTTAATGAGCAGAAAGTTGGAATTACACAGGGTAATTATTTTTTCAGCGCCTAGAACGAATAGCTTTAAATCTCAGGATAGCATTGAAAAGGCCTTACGGCGAGTCCACATTTACTGGACAAGGTGGCATGCTGCTGCTGGCGCTGTGGGCTGGACTTTCTTGACTGCCTTGAAGGCACATAAGGATAGTGCCCTCTGTGTAAGTGCACAAACTGCAGAGAGGAGGAGAAGAGCTACAGCAACATGTGCACACGCTAAAGTGAAAGATGCGTGGCCTTGAGGAGCCCAGTGGCTTGGACAGTGAAGCAGTGAGGGGCGATGACGAGGAACATTGTGAGACCCCGGGCCCCAGCTTGGCAGCAAGGCCCACTGTGCGGCAAAAAGTGGAGCCTGAGCAGCCTGTGACCGAGGTGGGCATCCTCAACGGGGCCCCCGTGTGACTGAGTCCACAACATATTGACCATCTCCTCAGGTGGAGGTGATTGACTTGAGTAAGCAGTTTTGGCCAAAGCAAGGGGAACCCTTGGCAGCTTACTTTTTGTGACTCTGAGACAGAGGGTTGGGCCAGGCACCTGGGGGGTTTTGGGGATCCTTACTGAGAGAAGTAGAGGGATGACATGCAAGACACCATTTGGAAGTGTGAAGACCCTGACGGAGGCCCGAGCCTGCAGGGGTACCATCCGGGCTACACGGATGCAAACGTGAGCCTATTGTCTGGCAGTGGGAGTTGACAGAAATAAAACTGATAGCCCAATGCAGTGCTCCTAGAGCTATGGACACAACTGAGACTGGAGCAGCAGTTTACCAAGTTTGGGAAGCACCCACGGCAAGAAGTACAGTCGGATCAGTTTAAAGATTACATGGCGCCCAGAGGCGTTCCTTTCGGTGATGCCCTTTTCTGCTTTGAATAGGGCTCAGACCAATGTGCCCTCTGGAAAAGCCCAAGCAGGGTCCAGAGACCCCAGGTAGAACTTGCAATTCCCTGGTCACTATGTACAGAGAGTAACAGCCCTGGTTGACACTGGTGCTGAGCACAGCCTTGTTGACCGCAAGCCGAGACAATATCCCAGACATGGCACATGCACTGATGGCGATGGTGGCCAAATGGTTAAGAAAATGGCTGTGTTCCACATTTAGTAGAACTGTGTACTGCAACAGCTGTGTCCTGGGATGTGCTACTAACCTGATTCTCTTGGAAATTTAGAACAGCGTTGAAAGCATTTGGAATCATGTGGGCAGACTGTGAATGCCACAAAAATCACCTCTTTGAAGGAGTGGGCCTGGAGCTTGTGTGTGGGGGCGGTGGTTTGCAAGTCCTTAATAAAAAGCTCTAATAAAGGCCTGCCGGCTCGGGCCTCCGACAGGGTCTTCACACTTCCAAACGGTGTCTTGCATGTCATCCCTCTACTTCTCTCATTAAGGTCCTAATAAAAAGGGGTGAAGCTGTCCCTTTGGAGGATTTCATGCAGTTTCACAGGGACTGCTGGTGGACTGGACTTGGCCATGGAAGATAAAGGCACTCCACGTGCAGTGGGTGGCTCTTCTCTAGCATGGTGAGGGCAAGGACTGGAACATGAGTTTCAGATGATACCTGGTTTTGCTGTGTATTGGGGATGTAATTGTTTGTTTTTGTAGCTGCTTCAGTTACAAGATATAAATACAAGGGTCAGAGTTACTTGCCAAGAGAACATTGTGGAAGATGGATTGGGGTAGCCTGTGTGGTAAGAGACCTTGAAGGTGTGGAAAGAAGGCAAAGAGCAAATTAGCCAAGATGGTGTGTCAGGCCCTCTTGTTCCACATCCTCTTGATCGTGCCCCGTATTTTGCAGATACATGGTTTGGTAACACCTGAGGTCCCTTACAGCACTGTGCGTGTGCATCACGATGCACCTACTTGGCCGCAGGCTGCTTTTGTTCTGTAAGCATATAAGCGCCCCTGAAATAGCCCTCGTGACTATGTTATGGCTGCATAATGGTGGGGAGGCCGCGTCAGCGCGTGGAGGCTGCTGATGGTGGGGGGGCTGCGTTACGGCTGTGCCCGCTGGGTCAACCACAAGAGGAGAGACTACAGCATGCCTGCTGCTATTACAACTGTTTTGCCAGCCACAGAAAATAAACGTGTCTGCAGTTCCTATGGCTCTTCACATTTTCTTCCTCAGCTTCTTGCCTACTGTGGGTTCAACAAACAGTGCACACAGTGAAATACAGCGAGACACCTGGTGTAGTCAGCAGGATCAGTGAGACATACGGTCTATTGCTCTTCAATTTCTGTTTCAGTGACCATTCTATATTGTAGTAAAGTACATACCCTAAGAATACAATTGTTTCTTAAATATTCAGTATTAAATGAAGTTAATCTGTGTGTAGATTTATGCCTGCATATGGGTTTTTGCAGGAGACAGTTAATGAAAACACATGCTGTCCTGAGTAGAGACACCTAAAACCACTCATTCTTTACCTTAAACATTTAAGCAGATATGATATATTCATTTATCTCTAAGATTGTTTATAAGGTTTCTACCACTTTATCCCCACCCTCTTGCCTGGAGAATCCCCTGGACAGAGGAGCTTGGCAGGCTACAGTCCAGAGGATCACAAAGAGTCAGACCCAGCTGAAGTGAGTTAGCACACATGCATACTCGTTTTGTATGCTTTTCTTCCAAGGAGCAAGCATCTTTTAATTTCATTGTGGCAATCACCACCCACAGCAGTTTTGGAGCCCAAGAAAATAAAATCTGTCATTGGTTCCACTGTTTCCCCAGTTATTTGCCATGAAGTGATTGGATTGGATGCCATGATCTTAATTTTTGGAATGTTCCATTTTCAGCCAGCTTCTTCACGCTCCTCTTTCACTCTCAAGAGGCTCTTTAGTTCCTCTTCACTTTCTGCCATTAAAGTGGTATCATCTCCATATCCAAGGTTACTGATATTTCTCCCAGCAATCTTGATTCCAGCTTGTGGTTCATCCAGCCCAGCATTTCTCATGATGTACTCTGCATATAAGTTAAATAAGCAGGGTGAAAGTATATAGCCGTGATGTACTCCTTTCTCAATTTTGAACCAGTCTGTTGGTTCAAGTCCAGGTCTAACTGTTGCTTCTTGTTCTACATGCAGGAGACAGGTGAGGTGGTCTAATAACCTCATTTCTAAGAATTTTCCACAGTTGGTTGTGATACACACAGTCAAAGGCTTTCATGTAGTCAACGAAGCAGAAGTAGATTTTTTTTTTAAAATTCCCTTGCTTTTTCAATGATCTAATGGATATTGGCAACTTTATCTCTTATTTCTCTTCCTTTTCTAAATCCAGCTTGTAAAACTGGAAGTTCTCAGTTCGTACACTGCTGAAGCCTAGCTTGGAGTATTTTGAGCATTACTTTGCTAGTATGTGAAAAGAGTGTAATTGTATGGTAGTTTGAACATTCTTTGGAATCACCCTTCTTTGAGGTTGTAATGTAAAGTGACATTTTTCCAGTCCTGTGGCCACTACTGAGTTTACCAAATTTGCTGGCATATTGAGTGCAGCACTTTAGCAGCATAATCTTTTAGGATTGAAATAGCTCAGCTGGAATTTCATTACCTCCACCAGCTTTGTTTGCAGTAATGCTTCCTAAGGCCCTCTTGACTTCACACTCCTGGATGTCTGCGTCTAGGTGAGTGATTGCACCATCATGGTTATCTGGGTCATTAATACCTTTTTTGTCTAAGCCTTATGTGTATTCTTGCCACTTTTTAATCTCTTCTGCTTCTGTTAGGTCCTTGCTGTTGGGGCTTCTCTGGTGGCTCAGTGGTAAAGAAGCCATTTGCCAATGTAGGAGATGTGGGTTCAGTCCCTGGATGAGGAAGATCCTGTGGAGAAGGAAATAGCTACCTACTCCACTATTCTTGCCTGAGAAATCCCAAGAATAGGGAGCCTGGCTGGCTACAGTCCATGGAGGCACAAAAGAGTCAGACATGACTCAGTGACTAAAAAACAACAATGAACCAGTGGATGAAATGATCTGTCAGGCAGCTGGCAATCTGGCCTGGAGTTCAAGAGAAGAGGTTATGGTTAGATCTGTATGTAGGTTTGAGGATCATTTACTTAGTTGAGAAGAAGGCTAAGGACAGTAAGTAGAGTGCAGCCAACATCTGTATTCAAGGTAGGGAAAAATGATGAGGAAAAGGAGCCCCAAGGATGTACAGCCAGGATCCTGCACAAGTACAGCTAAGGGAATGTTAAAATGAAGCTCAAGAAAATGAAGATGCTCTTATGGTATTGCTGGCCCCAGTCTTCTTGGGGATATCAAGAAGCAACTGAAGGAACAAGAAGAGAAATGATCTTTAGTTGGATTTTCAAGGCTCCAGTTTTTCAGAGAAATGCAAAGAATTTGAAGACTGAGTGGTCTGGCAACTGATCATTGAGATAACCTTCAAGAGATCAGAAATGGGGAGTGGAAACCAGATTATAAGGGTTTTGGGAGTCAGTAGATGGTGAAGAAATTATACAGAGTGTTAATTTGAGGGGTAAGTAGCAGGTACATCATGAGAAACGCTGGGCTGGAAGAAGCACAAGCTGGAATCAAGATTGCTGGGAGAAATATCAATAACCTCATATATGCAGATGACATCACCCTTATGGCAGAAAGTGAAGAGGAACTAAAAAGCCTCTTGATGAAAGTGAAAGAGGAGAGTGAAAAAATTGGCTTAAAGCTCAACATTCAGAAGATGAAGATTATGGCATGTGGTCCCATTATTTCATGGGAAATAGATGGGGAAACAGTGGAAATAGTGTCAGACTTTATTTTGAGGGGCTGCAAAATCACTGCAGATGGTGATTGTAGCCATGAAATTAAAAGTCGCTTACTCCTTGGAAGAAAAGTTATGACCAACCTAGATAGCCTATGAAAAAGCAGAGATATTACTTTGCCAACAAAGGTCCATCTAGTCAAGGCTATGGTTTTTCCAGTGGCCATGTATGGATGTGAGAGTTGGACTGTGAAGAAAGCTGAGTGTTGAAAAATTGATGCTTTTGAACTATGGTTTTGGAGAAGACTCTTGAGAGTCCCTTGGACTGCAAGGAGATCCAACCAGTCCATCCTAAAGGAGATCAGTCCTGGGTGTTCATTGGAAGGACTGATGCTGAAGCTGAAACTCCAATACTTTGGCCACCACATGCAAAGACATGACTCATTGGAAAGGACCCTGATGCTGGGAGGGTTTGGGGGCAGGAGGAGAAGGGGACGGCAGAGAATGAGATGGCTCAGTGCCATCACTGACTAGATAGACATGAGTTTGCGTAAACTGCAGGAGTTGTTGATAGACAGGGAAGCCTGGCGTGCTGCGATTCATGGGGTCGCAAAGAGTCAGACACAACTGAGTGACTGAACTGAACTGAACTGAAGTAGCAGGTTTAAGAGTTCTAGTTTTTGCCTTTATTGATATCAGGATGGGAAAACTCAAGCACTTTTCTGAGGGGAAGAAGGAACTGGCAAAGCATTGAAGATGCAAGAGAGAGGGCTGGGATGGGATGGGGTGAAGCAGGGTGGGACCAATTAATACCTCCTGTAGTTATCCTTAGCAAGATTTATTTCTCTGAAAGGGCAGGAAAGAGACCAGGCTGGGCAGGTACAGATGGAGAATAACAAAGGGAAAAGGGGGGGAATTTGACTAAGCTTTTGTTAAATAATATGAAAAGTCTGAGGAAAGAAGAGTGTGAAATTATGGCAGTAACTAAGTGGTTCTGAGAGCAGAAATAGTTTGGGATAGTTACTAGTGGGGATAGTTTGGGATAGTTACAGCTGAGAGTCAACCAGAGAACACTCCAAATGTTGTTAATCATGAGTGTGCTGGAAGAATTCTATGCCAGGTAACTCTTGGTTTTGCAGGACTGTAGCATCCCTGGCTAATTTTCTCAATGCCAGGAATTTTCACCTGTCCTTGTGATAACCAAAACACATTCATATTAATTTCTAAATGCCTTGAGTTGATAATCACTTATCTGATGGCCTGAGATCACAGGAGAATCAAATCACAGTGGATACAGCCTTTTCCCGTAACACTTAGAAACCTAATATCAGAGTTCAGTAGTTTTGATAAGGAGACAGTAACAGAAATATTCCTAGATTTCCCACCCCCCAACCCCCATTGACTGAGGATATTTATATCATCCCTGACCAACTGCCATAGATCTGTTTCCAGTTAGAGCAATCGCTAATACACACAGCATTTTAGAGCCAAATACAGTTGCACAGGAGATTAATTATTGCCAATTCAGAGACATTTTTTATAGGCGACGTATGTCTAAGCCCCAAAGCCTGCTTTTATAAGCCTGGCCCTTAGCCCATGATGTGGGGGTGGGGAGCAACTGGAGTAAAAGTCCCATAAAGGAGGCTTAAAGGAAGTAGAACACTCAGCCTGGAGGAGACCTCTGCTGAGGCCTGCAGGCAGAGCGCTGCTGTGCCCCACACACAGGGCTCAGGGCTTGGGAGTGAAAATACAGCTGCTAATTTGCCCCAGCAAACACAGCCTAGAAACATAGACATAGTAGCAGAGCCACCTGTGGAAGATGTGTACTTGCCTAGAAAGAGGAAAAGTCCATTTAACAGAGCTTATGGAAACAACTGAGAACTGATACTCAGCATTAGCTCAGAGCAAGACCTCAGCTTCTGCTTATCTGGCTGTCTCACATCCCTTAAGGAAATCCTGGTCCGCCTCCTAACTCATCTGATCATGACCTTAGCCTTCTCTGAGCCTGTCCTGTTTAGCTAAGGCAATAGGTTTCAACATGCCAACAGCTTTGCCCTGTTTTAATCCAGTCTAATGGGTCATGGTCCTCTACCGAGACTTGCCCAAGGGATTCTTCAACTCCAGCCCATTTCAAATTCTCCTCCCACTCAAAACATGGATGGTGATCTGTCTGGTTTTGGTGCCTGCCAGACTTCATGGGAAATAGATGGGGAAACAGTGTCAGACTTTTTTTTTTTTTTTTGGCTCCAAAATCACTGCAAATGGTGATTGTAGCCATGAAATTAAAAGACACTTATTCCTTGGAAGGAAAGTTATGACCAACCTGGATAGCATATGAAAAAGCAGAAACATTACTTTGCCAACAAAGGTCGTCTGGTCAAGTCTATGAGTATGGTTTTTCTAGTAGTCATGTATGGATGTGAGAGTTGGACCATATAGAAAGCTGAGTGCCTAAGAATTGATGCTTTTGACCTGTGGTGTTGGAGAAGACTCTTGAGAGTCCCTTGGACTGCAAGGAGATCCAACCAGTCCATCCTAAAGGAGATCAGTCCTGAAGGAATGATGCTAAAGGAAAGAATGATGCTAAAGTAGTATGGTTTTTCTAGTAGTCATGTATGGATGTGAGAGTTGGACCATATAGAAAGCTGAGTGCCTAAGAATTGATGCTTTTGACCTGTGGTGTTGGAGAAGACTCTTGAGAGTCCCTTGGACTGCAAGGAGATCCAACCAGTCCATCCTAAAGGAGATCAGTCCTGAAGGAATGATGCTAAAGGAAAGAATGATGCTAAAGCTGAAACTCCAGTACTTTGGCTACTTCATGAGAAGCATTGAGTCATTGGAAAAGACTCTGATGCTGGGAGGGATTGGGGGCAGGAGGAGAAGGGGATGACAGAGGATGTGATGGCTGGATGGCATAACTGACTCAATGGATATGAGTTTGGGTAAATTCCAGGAGTTGGTGATGGACAGGGAGGCCTGGCGTGCTGAAATTCATGGGGTCGCAGAGAGTCGGACATGACTGAGCGACTGAACTGAACTGAACTGAACTGAACTGTCTTCTCAAAACTGCTGCATAAACTGCCTTCTAATTTTACTGAACTGTAGCAGCACTTTTCAGTCCCAAGAGCTACTGATCTGACATACCCAAACATCTATGACAAGCCAAAGTACTTCATAAAACCCACCTAGAGTGTGAAGGAGTGCCAACTAGCTCTATTATGGAGTGAAATAGTGCCAAAAATAATGTAGAGCCTCACTGCTGCTTTTAGTCAGGTAGACAACACAAACGAACTAAGATAAAGAAGATTTGCAATGTTTTTAATTCGGAGCACATTCCAAAATCAGAGAGTACAGAAAAGATCATATATATAGAAGTATTAGCTAAGAAAAGAAAAGCAAAAGGCAAAGGAGAAAAGGAAAGATATGTATATCTGAATGCAGAGCTCCAAAGAATAGCAAGGAGAGATAAGAAAGCCTGCCTAAGTAATCAATGCAAAGAAATAGAGGAAAACAATAGAGTGGGAAAGACTACAGATCTCTTCAAGAAAATTAGAGATAGCAAGAGAACATTTCATGGAAAGATGGACCCAATAAAGGACAGAAATGGTATGGACCTAACAAAAGGAGAAGATACTGAGAAGAGGTGGCAAGAATATACAGAAGAACTTT
>SJYC01146480.1:0-18372 GCA_006408675.1 Madoqua kirkii | reverse complement strand
AAGCTATGACAAACCTAGATAGCGTATTAACAGGGCAACAGTGGAGAAACAGACATAGAGAATAGACTTATGGACATGGGGAGGGGAGGAGAGGGTGAGATGTGTGGAAAGAGTGACATGGAAACTGACATCACCATGTGCAAAATAGAGAGCCAAGGGGAGTGTGCTGCATGGCTCAGGAAACTCAAACAGGGGCGCTGTATCAGCCCAGAGGAGTGGCATGGAGAGGGAGACGGAGGAAGTTTCAAAAGCAAGGGGATATATGTATATCTATGGCTGATTCATGTTGAAGTTTGACACAAAACAGTAAAATTCTATAAAGCAATTATCCTTCAATAAAAATTAATTTAAAAAAAAAACAGAGACATTACTTTGCTGTCTAGTTAAAGTTATGGTTTTTCCAGTAGTCACCTATGGATGTGAGAGTTGGACCATAAAGAAAGCTGAGCACCAAAAAACTGATGCTTTTGAACTTTGGTTTTAGAGAAGACTCTTGAGAGTCTCTTGGACTGCAAGGAGATCAAACAAGTAAATCCTATAGGAAATCAGTCCTGCATATTCATTGGAAGGACTGATGCTGAAGCTGAAACTCTTAATACTTTATCCACCTGATGTGAAGAACTCACTCACTGGAAAAGGGGATGACAGAGAATGAGATGGTTGGATGGCATCACCGACTCGATGACTTGAGTCTGAGCAAGCTCTGGGAGTTGGTGATGGACAGGGAAGCCTGACGTGCTGCAGTCCATGGGGTCACAAAGAGTCAGACACAACTGAGCAACTGAACTGAACTGACAGAAGTAAAGTATCTATTATGCCACTTTAGTTTTGAGTGTTCTAATTGTTGATATTGGATGGTAAATAAATTCATCTTTTACTTCAATCTTCTAGTCTTAGGTTAAACTGTTAAGATGTATAAATTTCTAAAAGTCAGCTATCAGAAAATGCAAAGAAGTTAAATAATAATGAAATAATAATTTGATTAAAAGAAAAATTGTATAGCTTATATATTCATTGAAAATGTTAATTATCTTTAAAGAAAACAACTTAATGTCAAATAATACATATAAAATTTAGAGCTTTAAAATATATACAATCCTATATTTTAATATAATTTTTACATCTTTAAAAACTCTAACTTAAAAAAGTTAGACTTTCACTTAGATTGAGCAATCAGAAGAAATTTGCATTTCAACAATAAATATTTTCTGGCATACGATTCAATTATATTAAGCTTCTGCAATTGAGGCAACATTTAAAGGTTCAATATAGCATTTCCCGTAGTCTGTGTTATGAAGCTTTTTTCAGGGTTACAGGGTAAGTGTTTGGATCACCAATTTAGCATGTATCGAAGAGTCCTATGTTGACCTCAGTGCTGCGTGCTTAGTTGTGTCCGACTTTTTGTGACCCCGTGGACTACAGCACCCCAGGCTTCTCTGTCCGTGGGGATTTTCTAGGCAAGAATACTAGAGTGAGTTGCCATGCTCTCCTGCAGGGGATCTTCCCAACCCAGGGATCAAACTCAGATTTCCCGCATTGCAGGCTGATGGATTCTGAGCCACCAGGGAAAGCCTAGATGCTCCAAATCTTGTCAGTTTAACAGATGTTCAAAGCGTGACAATTTAGCAAGACCACCAATTTATTTTGAAGAGTAAAGATTAAGTCTTCTGCTTTTTTGTTGCTCCCATAATGTGGGCAAAAGATAAAAGTCCCAGGATGAAAATAAAAGCTATTGATCTCCTAATTCAAAATTAACACCCTCAACTATTTATAATTCCTAAATAAAGATGCAGTAATTCAATCACTTCAGTTGAACCATACCTTATTGCTGTATATTCCCTTCAGGTGATTCTTTACATGGACTATGCTATAAAAAATTTTCTATGGCTTGAGCAGCCAGAAATTTTTAAGTATGCATAGTAGAGAAGATGCTGTGCTATGATGTCTATTGTATACAGAACCACATATTCATAAGCACATACAATGAAGATTGATCAAGATGACTCAATAATTTGAAGTATATTACTCTGATTCAGTGAGGATACTGTTTGTCAGGTGAGAATAGGAGAGGTGGAGGGATTTGATGGGAACACTGCATCAGACTGTTGCCATTGAATGAGTCTTCTGGTAGTGATCGTCATTCTCCCTGTTTTGACAATGTCCAGAGTTTCTCTAATTTGAGGTTGCCAGATTTAGGTATGTCTAATTTAGGGCATACTCAAATAAATATTGCATGGGGCACACTTATTCTAAAAATTATTCATTGCTTCTCTGAAATTTAGGTTTTACAAGGCTTTCCTTGTTTAATCTGTCAACTGTAATTATCTTAAGGGGGATTATAAAGTTCTAGAATATTCACTTTCACTCCTTTACTCTTTGAAACCAAGCTTATGTTGTATCAGTTCAGTTCAGTTCAGTTCATTCCCTCAGTTGTGTCTGATGCTTTGTGATCCCATGAATTGCAGCAGGCCTGGCCTCCCTGTTGGAGAAGGCAATAGTACCCCACTCCAGTACTCTTGCCTGGAAAATCCCATGGGTGGAGGAGCCTGGAAGTTTGCAGTCCATGGGGTCGCTGAGGGTCGGACATGACTGAGCGACTTCACTTTTCACCTTCAGGCATTGGAGAAGGAAACGGCAACCCACTCCAGTGTTCTTGCTTGGAGAATCCCAGGGACGGGGGAGCCTGGTGGGCTGCCGTCTCTGGGATCGCACGGAGTCTGAAGCGACTTAGCAGCAGCAGCAGCAGCAGGCCTTCCTATCCATCACCAACTCCCGGAGTTCACCCAGACCCACATCCATCAAGTCAGTGATACCATCCAGCCATCTCATCATCTGTCATCCCCTTTTTCTCCTGCCCCCAATACCTCCCAGCATCAGAGTCTTTTCCAAGGATTCAACTCTTCTCATGAGGTGGCCAAAGTACTGGAGTTTCAGCTTTAGCATCATTCCTTCCAAAGAACACCCAGGACTGATCTCCTTTAGAATGGACTGGTTGGATCTCCTTGCAGTCCAAGGGACTCTCAAGAGTCTTCTCCAACACCACAGGTCAAAAGCATCAATTCTTAGGCACTCAGCTTTCTTCACAATCCAACTCTCACATCCATACATGACTACTAGAGAAACCACAGACTTGACTAGATGGACCTTTGTTGGCAAAGTAATGTCTCTGCTTTTCAATATGCTATCTAGGTTGGTCATAACTTTCCTTCCAAGCAGTAAGCGTCTTTTAATTTCCTGGCTGCAGTCACCATCTGCAGTGATTTTGGAGCCCAAAAAAAGTCTGACACTGTTTCCACTGTTTCCCCATCTATTTCCCATGAAGTGATGGGACCAGATGCCCTGATGTTAGTTTCTTATGTTGTGTAGTCATATCAATAACTTGCAAAGAGGGGATGGAAGATAGATACAAACTCAAGTGAAGGATATTAGGATATTAGCTTCCAAAGACTACATGTTTTAGAGGTCAAGGACCTTGAATACCATGCTCCCTGATCTATTTCTGCCCACAATTCCATAAATGATATTCTAGATTTTTTTTTTTTTTGAGGAAAAATTAGCAGATATAAGAGCTTCCTTTCTGGCTCAGCTGGTAAAGAATTTGCCTGCAATGCGGGAGACCTGGCTTTGATCCCTGGGTTGGGAAGATCCTCTGGAGAAGGGAAAGACTACCCACTCCAGTATCCTGGCCTGGAGAATTCCATGGAATTCCATAGTCTATGGGGGTCTCAAAGAGTTGGACACAACTGAGTGACTTTCACATATCTGCTAGTGAAGCAGATATGTGTCTCATTTTTTTTTTTCTACAAAAGCAAACTCTTCTTTTTTATCATGAGGAATAAAATGTTGGCTAATCTAGTCCTTTTAGTCACCCAGCTCAACCAGCTTCAATAAATATAGCAGGTGATGGTAGTAGTATCTGTGGCTATGATTCAGATTGCCTGCCTGGGACAGATCAAACGTCAGTGTGGTCACTGCTCATGGGACAGTGGACACAGGCACTTTGAAAATGACTTTGTAGATGAACCATCTCTTAAGCTTACAAATTTACTAGACAATAGAAATGTAAGACAACTCTGACTTTTATATATTGATTTTACTAAAGAACAATAGTCCACTTAAAGGCATTTATTTAAAAAGTTGTCTGATTATTCTCTGGATTTCAGGAAAGAGACAGCTGAATGGCATTCCATGAGGTTAAAAAAGGAGAAAGTACCAGGGAAGTTATCCTAAGAAGAAAAGGATAGAATCCACCAATTTCTGGAGAGGAAAAGAAGAAACGAATTTTAAGGATAAAGAGATATTCTTTAAAATATAAAGATAAAGGAAATATGTATGAATAAGGAAAAACAGAAAAATAATGGTGATAATAATGAGGTATTGTACTATTTAGGGAACATCAGGGAAAAAAAGATTTAAAATGAACTCATGGCAAAAGGCCAGTTCAAAGAAGTAAATGCATTATAATACTATGGACTAGCAGGATGAATTTTCTGGCCCCAGGAATATTTCAAATATTTATTTTTGTGAAAATGAATTATTATACTAAGAGCCATGACTTAGTATAAGCACATTGTTTTGTTTTATTATATTCATAAGAAAATAGCTATATAGCATTGGACAGCTTAGTGTAACTTAACCAAAATAATAAACAAAAGCTTTAATTGCTTGAATTCAAATGATAACTTATTAAATGACTGAAGTCAATTTTAGAGATGTGAAAACTGGTTTTTATAAGTAATAAATACCTATATTTGCAGAGCTGCTTTTGTCATACGGTCATATAGAATATGATTCCTCCAATTTGGAAGTTACACAGAGCAGCTTGTTTGGTCAAAATTAGATAATCTCCTTCTAGAAGAATCTTCTCTCAGTACCGTAGGTTGGATATATGTACCATTAGACTTCTAAGAATACTAAACATGCTTTGCTTTAAAAAAATCCATTTTTGTAAACCAATAGTAACATTGGGCTGCATGTATCTTTTCAAATTCTAGTTTTATTTAAGTTAATGCCCAGGAGTGGGACTGCTTGGTCATATGGTAGTTCTGTTTTTACTTTTTTAAGGAACTGCCAGACTGTTCTCCATAGTGACTGCACCAATTGACTTTCCTATCAGCAGTGCAGGTGGGTACCCTTTTCTCCACACCTCTCATATTTAGTGTTTGTAGATTCTTTTTAAAGATCTGTTTTTGATGTGGACCTTTTTAAAAGTCTTACTTGAATTCGTCAAAATATTGCTTCTGATCTACGCTTTGCTGTTTGACCACGAGGCCTGTGTGAACTTAGCTCCCTAGCTCCAAGGGATTGAAGCTGAACCCCTGCACTGGAGGGCAAAGTCATAACCGCTCGACCGCTAGGGAAGGCCCGTTTGTGGATTTTTGGTGATGGCCATTCAGACCAATGAGAGGTAATACCTCATGGTAGTTTTGTTTTGCACTCTCTAATAATTAGCGATGTTGAGCATCTTTTCAAGTGCTTTTTAGTCATCTCTATGTCATTTTTTTGAGAAATGTCTATAGATAGTCTGCCCATTTTTTGATTGGGTTATTTGTTGTTGTTTTTTTTATATTGAGCTGCAAGAGCTGTTTGTGTATTTTGACCTGCTATATACATAGCACAGGAAACTCTACTCAATACTCTGTAATAGCACATTTGCAAAAAGAATCCCCCCCAAAAAGAACAGTGGATATATTTACATGTGTAACTGATTCACTTTGCTGTACACCTAAAACTAATACAACATTGTGAATCAATTATACTCCACCAAAAGTTTAAAAAATATATTCAGAAAAAAAAAATAGTAGGTGACATTTGTTGAGATATTTACAATATCCTAAATGAGTGGACCCGCATAATTGCTAGAAAGTTGGATATCTACAATGCCATTAATCTACAATGCCATTTAGGAAGCAGAAAATTTCAGAGTTTTTCTTCTTATGATGCCAAATAAAAATTGTGGGCTTCACTTGCCATCTGCGTCTACAAGGAGTAAGTGCCTAGCCACTGCAGTTGCTGACGTCAGCGTGCCCTGAATGGGGGTGGAGATCAGGAATGAGACCTCGGTGCTGGGGTAAAAACTGGTGAAACAGGCCTTCAGATAGTTAGATATTTTCAGAAGACTGTATGAGCCCAATTTCTCGTATCTTCTCCTATCTATAAAAAGCGCTAGTGACTAGCAGCAAGCCTCTGCCAAACTGTGTGCTGACTGCATGCATCTCCCTTCACTACAATTGTATAAAATACCGACCTGTCCCCTCACCTCTCTGGAGCAGTTCCTCAGAGCTATCTGAGAGGCTGTGTCCTGGGCGATAGTCCTCATTTTGTTCCCAAATAAAATGTAACACAATTCTCATGTTCATTTGTTGTTCTTTTTTTTTTGCTTCTGTCGTAAAACAGTCCTTTGTTTAGACTCTAAATCTGGAGAAGGAAATGGCCACCCTCTCCAGTATTCAGGCCTGGAAATTCCACGGACTGTACAGTCGTTCACAAAGGGTCACAAAGGGTCAGACACAACTGAGCGACTTTCCCTTTACAAGACTCTAAATTCACAACCCATCTTCCCAGACCACAATGTTATGGATATTCTCTAAGGTTGAGTAGCATTTAATTTAATACAGGGAACTATGCAATAAACATGTTTACCAAGATAAAGATAAAAAATGTGCGAAACCAGTAAGACCTCTTTAAAATGAATTAATAAGAAAACTTATCCAAAAAAGTGGGAAATAATCCTTAATGGTAAAGTACCTTTAAAGCAAATTTCATAAACACAAAAATTAAATTTATACCAAGAAGTACATGGACAATCACACTGTAAATCCTTTAAGTGTATAGGCAGTCCTCTCTTTGCATTCCAATATACAGAAATTTCTGTTATCAAGATTTAGTTAACACCAGTCCCCCAATAGCTTCCAATTTCAATACCAAGATAAATCAACTGTATGTAATTGCAAGATTATTATTCAGTTCATATACACACACAAAGGGTGTGGTTGCATTGCTTCTCTCTCAACAAACCCACAGGATATTTTACAAAATTTGACCCCTGGAAGAGAGATCTGGCCAAGAAATATGAAAGTGCACCTAAAAAACAATAAGTGATATCAGGGAAAGTAAAATTCAGACCATTTTAAAGGAATTACAGAAGGAAGAGCTAACAGGAGGAATGCTAACACTCAACATTTGAAAAATTTGATGTGCAGTTAGAGGAAATGAGTGAAGGCAAATATATCAGCATAAAGGAAAAAAAAGATTGTGATTAAAAGAATGGAGACATCTCAGAGGAAATGATGCCTGCTGAAAGAAAATCTCAACCTTACAGAAATTCTTGGAGCCATTTCACAACAGGAAAAGTACAGGGGTAAAATGTTGAAAGTTGATCCAAACATGGAGAGGAGCATGACAAGCGAGTACTCTGCTGACTTGTGGACTTATTCTAGTTTCCTGAAGATGAATCTCTAGAAGGCTGAGAGCTTTCCTAAGCTCTCCCTCTCTTTCTGATTTAAATGCTTCCTGACTGCCCTAACAGACAGAGGCTTTTGTTAACCCTTTCTAACTTTGTTAGAGTGTGATGGCTCCCTCCTAGAAGGAGAGGATCATTTTTCTAAATGTTTGCCTCTTGAAATCAGGATAAAATCTAGCCTTCCATTTGTGCAGACCAATCCTTGATTTATGCAATAATAACCTTTACATTTGCTTGGATCCTTGCATCCAGGAGGAGAGGAGACACCAAGCAGAATTGTAGGCTCATTATTTTTCTCCCTGAAAATGGAGCCTATTCAGTCTGCTGAGTCTGTTTCATGGTCAGCCTCTGTCTGGATAAGTTTGGTGGAACAAATGTGTATGTGTAAAGGTGAGATCTTCCTGAAAGATTTTAACATATTCTCCGTGCATATCAACCTGAAAAAAAATTTTTAAGCCAAGAAATGGGGAATAAACGCTTTTATGAGTAAGCAAGTCTGTTCTTATCTTTTAGTTTAATTGGAATTAGTTTAGTTTTATATGAATTGATTGGTTTTTTACTCTCCCCTTGGAAGTTCTGTTTTTGAAGCTTTTACAAACTGCATGGAGCTGACTGCTTTGTCACTCCTTCTAGTGCAAACAGCTAACGCATTATTTGCCTCCAACTTCTCTTTTCTTCTGCTTCTGGGCAAGCATTCCTCTCAGGAGGGCCTGCCTCTGCTTGCT
Organism: Madoqua kirkii; assembly: GCA_006408675.1. Lineage (NCBI taxonomy): Eukaryota > Metazoa > Chordata > Mammalia > Artiodactyla > Bovidae > Madoqua > Madoqua kirkii. Next base: position 10,185 of record SJYC01146480.1, on the reverse strand, counting down.
GTTGATGAGGACAGAGTGACAGAGAACTACAGTTGGCAGACTGGGGCAAACTAAAATGACGAAGCACTAACAAGTATAGACCCGCAGCTGACACTGGAATCAAAGACCGTTTCTTGAGAACTGATGACTGATGCCTGCCCCACTGGTGCAGCTCCCTGGAAAAGCATTTCCAGCTTCCTTATCCTGTCCTCCAAGAATTCAGTCAGGTCTGAGGCATATCTTTCCTCAAGTGCCAGGGCCTCACAATGGAGTATTCTGTGTCAAATCAGTCTCATTATATTATCAGGGCGGCGTGAACCTGGCTCACAAAGCAATGCACAGTCAACTCATAGTGTAGCAGGGAGTCTAGAGTAACGTGGCTTTTATATCGGCTTAGCGGGCTGCTTTATATGACTGTATAAAAGTGGAGCAGTAACTGCTGCTTCTTTGTGTCCTAATGCCTAGACAGTCAGTACCTGCAACATACAAGCTCTCAGTAGCTGTCATACTAAACTTAAGGGTTTTGTTTGTTTCTCAGAGCATTCCTTGCAGTTTTTCTTGATCCTTTCCTTGACCAATGCAAGGGTTGTGAGAACTGGAACTAAGTTGTACAGAGTAGGAAGGCAAAAATATCAGTTGCAAGGGTATTCTGTATTATCCCAGGATGATTTTTGTCTCCAAGATGTTCCAGCTAAACAAATGGCATCTTCATTCTCCTGCCAGCCTATCCAGCCCGCTTAACACTGCTGGTTAGTTCATCTTGCTAAGGTTACCAAGACCAAAGCAATTGATTAACTGTTGCACTGTCGTTTGAGTATACCCAAAGCATATTCATGATAGAATGTTCTATAGGTACAAAAAATGAATTATAATTTCTACATGTCTCAACACTGATACATTTCAGAAGATAATTTTGAGTGAGAAAAACAAATTATAGAAGAAAACAAAGCTTGAGTCCATGTATATAAAGTTCAAAATTTTTAGTAAAGCTAAGCAATCAATTCTTTAGAAATATGTATATAAGTGGCAAAATATACAGATAGTCAGGAAAACGGTAATCATAAAATTCAAGTACATTATTAGCAATCTGGGAAAAAAAGACTGTGTCTTATTTCTATCACCTCTTCCCACCACTCCCACCATATAGTCACAGGTTAGCAGGGATCGTGGAGCCTTTGTACACTGGACACTGAAAAAGCATCAAACAGATTTGTGTTGAATCTCACTGCCTTTTCTTCTCCTTTACTCTCTGACTTCACATAGTAATTTGCTCCCAAGAGTTGGGTGGTAGTAGAAGTTAAGGATAGCTTCTTTACTAATAATTTTTCAATTTCTCTTTTCTCTCCTTGTGTAGAACTATTTGGACTGTAAACCTAGTTATTTCAGTTGCATTGAGAACAGCTACCTTGAAGAGTCAAAAGCTGCCTCTGTGAAACTTTGAAATGGAAAAAAATCATTTGTTTCTTTTAAATGACCTGACTGAGACTCTTCTTCTAATGAATCCAATCTGAAATTGGATTAAACTGTCTATGACCACATTCATGATTAGTATAAACTTTTTGCAGTAAGCTTCATTTCAATAGATGCATTTCCAAGAAGCACTGGATTCACATTTTCAAAGAATATATTTTGCATGCACTGGAGTTTTTAAATGTATATTGAGATGACAATTTCTAAGTATGAGTTTATGGTACAGTTTATAACTATACCATAAATTTTCTTGTGTATAAATCTATATTTTCCTCATGTCTATACTTCCAAGAGCCACAATTTTCATGAAGAGAAACGCTTTGTAAGACAGGAAGCTGGTTTCTCAGCACTTTGCGGTATTAGTACTTTAGGCAAATACTCTTTGGGCATTAATTCTAAGAAAATAAACAGAATTTAATATGAGTTCCGCAAAATAGCCTTCTCCTTTGAATTATAATGCCCTTTTACATTTTGGGGCTCTTGGTTTTTAAGGTAGTGTCTGGTAGGTAAAAAAAAGAAAAAGGAGAGTTTTCCTTCCAACAGGTAGTCATGAACCCCAAATTAAACTGGTTTGCCATAAAGCTTGTTAATACATAGAAAAAACAACCATATATTTTTCAAGATTGCATGTTTTAGTTTCTTATCTGCAATTCTTAGTCAGAGTGTGTATAAGTTCTCTGAAAGATGCAAATTAACTCCTTTATGTAACTGAGTACTTATAGTTAATAATTAATGTAGCTATTTATTTTAAAAGTCTACCGCACCCACTTCTAAAAGGCCCGAGGCAGTTTACACATTAACACATAGTTCAAAGGCACACTATTATGGTTAAGTACTAAATAAAATAGACTAGAAAACATAAAGGAGTGGATGCTATCAAGGACCAGTCATGTTCTGCTTTTTTTGAATGGCTCCCACCCCAGATGCTACCTCCTCCCTACACTCAAGTGGAGGCTATTTGTTCTTGAAATTTCCATTAACCACAGGTGCTGGCCAGCCTTATCCAGCAGAATCAGCAGGACAAGTATGTGGGTAAGTGTGTGGACTCTGCTGCCTCACTGCCTGTACTGAAAGCGTGGGTCGATACCTTGAGCAGGTTATTCAGTATCTCAGAGCTTCAGCTTCCTCATTTGCACAATGGGGAATAATAGTACTCATCACATAGGGGAGAATTTAATGAGTTTTGTAAAGTACTTGGGACAGAACTTGGCGCACAGTAAGTGCTAAATGACTGTTAGCACTTAACCCGTTCAATATTCCTCCACTCTGCTGTAAAAATCCTTCTTCCTTTGAAACTTGGACCTCTCAAATGTACTATCCTCCAGCCCTTCTTATTGTTTTGTGTGCCTCAGAGATTTTGGAACATGGCTTATGATTTTTCTCTTCACCTCAAGTCTGCCACAATCCTTCTCTCTTTACTGTTCATGTTGACAGCTCTTCTAATACCCAGTACCTTGACTTCTTCAACTCCAATGACCCGCGTCTCTGCACAGAAATCAACTCATGCCGACTCCCTTATTACCACCTGGGGCTGCTCCATCTATAAAATCTTAAACCAATCGGTTCAACTTTCTCACCATAGGCTCCTATTATCCTCACCGTTTCAATCGTACTTGTATCCACAAATGTAACTAAAGTCCTATTCTTCACTCCAGGTATTAAAGAGTTTCTTTTGCTTTCTTTTCCATCTCACTTTGGTTCAGCACTTCAACTTGTCTGTTTAAACAATATCTTCAATTTCTTTCTCCCTTTCCCTTCTGCAGTGCTTACTGAAACATGGGTCAATTCAGTCTCCTGTGCTTCTAACAGCACATTAAGCACATCATTCAGTGCTGTTCACTGGAGCCACTGGCTTATGGTTCCTGTCCTGCCCCAAGCCGTCAGCACACAGCCCGGCAGTCTCCTCCATGCCGCTCTCTGGTCCTGCTTTTCTTTGCTGACTTTTTACCACTACTCCCTTATCCCTCATATCCAGTCACCAAGTTCCATCTTAACCATGTCCTACATATCTGACAGGCTGATTTCATTTCTTCCCTCCAGCTCGTCATCTCTTACCATCTCCTTCCTCTCCAAAATACCCTCCTTCCTGCTGCCAAAGTGCATCGTGTCCTGCACATCCTCGATATCCATCAGTAACTCCCCAAGGCTTGGCCAGCTGGCTCCCAGGGCCTCTGTTCACCTCTCTAGACTCCTTTCCTGACTCTCCAGAACTGCACCTTACAAACTCAATTACTTGTCTTCCCCAATTGTGCCACATTCCCTAAGACCGCCGTGCATCCCATACAGTACTTCTGCAAGGAATGGCCCTCTTTCCTCTTTTTTCTACCTGAATAACTTCCACTGGTCTTTCAGGGCTCCATTATATGTCCCTTCTCAGCAGCCCTGAGGTAGAAATGTCCCTGGGGCTTTCTCTCTTGCTCTGCCTCTTCCTGAGCAGCCTGGCTGAGTGTCTCTCTTTGTGCTTCTTTTCAAGTACTTACCATGTTCCTGGCACTTGGCACCCAGTAACTGGCTAGTGAGTTAGTAAGTGAAGACGTCTAATTTCCATAAAATAATTAATAAAACTCTAATAGCGTTTCATTTTATGTGCTTATTTGGAATAGAGATTTTTAAAGCTGGTAGAGCTAGTTTTGACAGAGTCAGTATTGCACTAACTGCCACGCCAGTTAGACGGTTGGCAGCCATGCTCTCAAGTAACTGGCTGACCCAAACCATGGACTTGGCTGATAGTTACCACCTGCTGAGCAATGCTGGAGGCCCCACAGCACGCTGCTGTGCTGTGCTTAGTCGTTCAATCCTGTTTGACTCTCTGCGACCCCATGGACTGCAGCCCACCAGGCTCCTCTGTGCATGGGGATTTCCCAGGCAGGAACACTAGAGTGGGCTGCCACGCCCTCCTCCAGGGGATCTTCCTAACCCAGGGATCGAACCCAGGTCTACTGCATTGCAGGAGGATTCTTTACCGACTGAGCCACAAGGAAGCCCAAGAATACTGGAGTGGGTAGCCTACTCCTTCTCCAATGAATCTTTGCAACTCAGGAATGGAGCCGGTGTCTCCTGCATTGCAGGAAGATTTTTTTCCAGGTGAGCTACAAGGGAGACCCACCCAACAGCATATCAGGCACTAAACTGCGTCTTCTGGCCATCTCCTGGCAGCAAGATGGCTGCAGCGCTCTGTGCATCACAACCCTGCACAGCAGCACTCAGCAGTCGGAGAAAGGGCTGTTTCTCTCTTATATTTGTTTGTTAAAGAGGCAACAGAAATCCTTTTCCAAAACACTTTCCCTGCCCCCACCATCGGAATAGTTCCTTCCAATTTCACTGGACAAAACCAGATCATGCTCCAAATTCCAAAACTGGTCAGAGGCAGGCAGGAGAGCATTTTTGGGCTTCCACAAATCAGGATTTACCTGAGTCATCTGCGTGAATAGGACACTAAACAAAATTAGGCTCTGGCTAAGGGTGAGGAGGGAAAGGGCTGTTGGGCAGGCAAATGGCAGACTGCCAAAATGAACATCATTGCTGGGCAGGAGCTTGATTTGGTGTCAGACTCATCAGTTTGAGTTCCATCTCTGCCATTTCCTCGTTGTGTGACTTGGGCAACTTTTTATCCTCGATAAGACTCAGTCTCATCTATAAAATAGGAATTCCAAAGCCTAGCTTTTAGCATTACTGTGAAGATTACACAACATAAATAATGCTGCAAACCCACAATGGACATTCATTCATCCATTTAAAAATCTTTTGTGGACACCTACAATGTGCCAGTCATTATGCCCAGGATACAGTAGTGAATAAGATAGATATGATACCTCTCTTTCATGTAATTTATAATACATGTTAGTTAAAAAAATCCTAATTTTGCTGACTCAGAAACTTGCAAGCACTGGAAAATCCCATGGACAGAGGAGCCTGGGAGGCTACAGTTGTGGGGACACAAAGAGTCAGACACGACTGAGCCAGTTCAGTTTCTATCTTTGATTACCTGGACAGTTACTTTTGAAGAAACTCAGATTTTTTTAGGAACTAAGAGCTTCTGAATGGCTTCCTAGGTGGTGCTAGTGATAAAGAACCTACCTGCCAATGCAAGAGGCATAAGAGATGCAGGTTCAATTCCTGAGTCGGGAAGATCCCCTGGAGGAGGGCATGGCAACCCACTTCTGCATTCTTGCCTGGAGAATCTCTACGGACAGAGGAGCCTGACAGGCTGCAGTCAGTGGGGCTGTAAAGAGTAGGACATGGCCGAGTGACCAAGCACACATGCATGGTTCTGAAATTTTATAGTTAATGTGTGAAGGTTTATAAACATTTACTTTCTCTCTGTTTTTGGTTTACTCTTATTTAAATAAAATGATCAGAGATGTTTATATGTTTAGGAGTATATTGTCATTGTGCATGCTATCCTATTCCTAATCTAAAGATGACTGATAAAGTGCCATATTTTAAAAAGTGAATAACTTGAGACACTATCCAATATAATCTCACACAGCATGCAATAGCATGCAATCTACCTATCTGAGTAGTCTAAAGTTAAGACAGATACAGTTCATCAGTTCAGTTCAGTTCAGTTCAGCCACTCAGTTGTGTCCGACTCTTTGCAACCCCAAGAATTGCAGCACGCCAGGCCTCCCTGTCCATGGCCAACTCCTGGAGTTCACTCAGACTCACGTCCATTGAGTCAGTGATGCCATCCAGCCATCTCATCATCTGGCATCCCCTTCTCCTCTTGCCCCTAATCCCTCCCAGCATCAAAGTCTTTCCCAATGAGTCGACTCTTCACGTGAGGTGGCCAAAGTACTGGAGTTTCAGCTTTAGCATCATTCCTTCCAAAGAAATCCCAGGGCTGATCTCCTTCAGAATGGACTGGTTGGATCTCCTTGCAGTCCAAGAGACTCTCAAGAGTCTTCAACACCACGCTTCAGGGAGAAATAATTTTCACTTAATAAGAACAATCAGGTAATCAGAGTGACCCATTCCCCAACTATGTCCCTTAACAGCTTTTCTCTTTTTAGTCAAATAAACAATATACAGTTGATCTTTTGAACAGTGCAGGCTTAGGGGTTTGTCAGGGTGGAAAATGTACATATAAATCATAGATACAGCCCTCTGTATCTGCTGGTTTGTCATCCATGACTCACCAACTGTGGATTGTGTAGTACTCTAGTATTTACTACATACACACACACACAAATTCACACATAAGTGGACCTTATAGTTAAGAGTCAACTGTAGTTAAGGAAACTTGTCAAGATTAATCTCTCCCCAAACCACCCACATTACATATGCTTGAAACTATTAAATAATTAAGGTATTATTGAAGCAGATTAAGGAAACTCTCTTACCTTAAGCTTTTCTGGGGCATACAGAAATAAAAATAGTTTTATAACAGGAAATCTAGAAATATCATAAAAAAGAAGTGCATTAAAATTAGGTTTACAAATCTGGGGGCCCAAAAAAGATGGAGGGGGCTTTGCACAGACCTCTGCTACTTGTCATGCCTGACTCAACTCTGTCTAGTTTCCCATTGGCATATACACTGATTTGTTTCCTGTTTGCACCAAGGAGCAATAAGATGTCATTAACAGATAATGTCTTTACATACACAAAGACTACACATTAGTGGGTCATTAAGTGGTGAAGCTGTTTTTCTAGTACTACTTATGGATTTTCACCAGTCTAAGGATCATGTGAATACCAAGTGAAAGAAAGAAAGTGAAGTCACTCAGTCATGTCCAACTCTTTGCAACCCTATGCCTGCTAGGTCCCGTCGTCCATGGGATTCTCCAGGCAAGAATACTGGAGTGGGCTGCCATTTCCTTCTCCAGGAGATCTTCCCAACACAGGGATCAAACCCGGGTACCAAGTGAGAATCTACCTAAAAGAAGTCTGGGTGGAGCCAGGGCATAGTTTCTAAGCACACAGAGAGATAAATAACCTTTCAATGTGACCTAAATTTCAGCTTAACCTTAATCACAAATATAATGGTCATAAGAAAATCTATTACTTATCCAATGTGGACAGACAACAATTAGAAGGAAATCCCACAAAAGGGATAAACAGAAAGACATACATAGAGAAGCCATTGAAAACATGTAGACTAAGTTAAAACTAGAGATCAAGTATGTTATTACTAAATTTTATAGTTTGCAAAGATTGAGTTGATGGGACCAAATACCATGGGATCCTTAGACATTTTAAACCTTGAATAGTAAACATAATAGCTGTAGAGAAAAGTTCAAAGAACAAACATGTACAGTTTGATGACTTATCACAGAACAATGTCCACGTACTCACTACAAATGGTACCTGGTTCCCTCCTACTTCTTCCAATCACTGCAACCCCCAATAAATGTAAACACTATCCTGACCTTTAAGAAAATCATTTCCTTGCTTTCTTTATAGTGCTTCCCCCTAAGCATGAGTCCTCAAACACTAGTGTATTTTTGCCTTCTTTCTGAACTTTATAGAAATGGAATTACTGTATATATTTTTTGTTCCTGACTTATTTTATTCCAAATTGTATTTATGAGATTCACACATGTTATTGAACGTAGCTGTGATTTGCTCAGCTACATAAAGTAAATATTATGAATTTTCATTGCTGTCTGGTATTCAAACATATTAAAATAATATACCATGACTTATTTATCTATTCTAGTTTTAGATGTTTTAAAAAGCCTAAGAAATCTTAATCTTTTTCTAACTACATAGACTTTCATTAAGGTGAAGGTATCAACTATCTTTTAATGTATGAAGCTGATTCATTTAAAGGAGGGGAACAATAAATTTTCTTAAATTCAGTTACTTCAGAAAAGGAATGACTGGAGAGTGTTGATTCTGATTGAGCTGGCAGAGAGGGAAGATGGAAGGAGAAGTGGGGTTTCTCTCCCCTTTTTTAACGCATTCTGCTCCACCATATAGCTCTGTGTTCTGCCCCTGGAGAAGGAGTAAGGAAGCTGTGACTCCACGCAGAGTGAGTGTGCTGGCGTGACAGAAGGAGCACGTGTGTGTGCACATGCACAAAGGGGCTTCCGTTCTGCTTGTTCTTTCATTAATTCTCCATATTGGTTTTGATATATTTGCTGTGTTTTGGTCATAATACCAAAAAAGTTCTTTTAATCATAGACTTTATTGCAAAAAGGGCTGCTGCTTTTTGTTGCACTTGATTATTGTTCAGCAAAAACTTGGCCTCCTCCAACTCTCCTTTGGAATGAAGTCTATTTTCCTATGTGGGGGCTTGTCCATGTGACATGCTTTGGCCACTGGGAAATCAGCTCTAAACATGCTTGAATGGTGGACTCCTGCTCTTGTGCTCCAGTGATTTGCAAGAGAAGAGCAAGTGCTGAGTGGCTGCTGCCCCTGGACCCCAGAGTGAAAAATATGGGGCAGACCTGGGTTCATGCCAAAGCCCAGCAAACGCACAGCTTGAAGCAGAGCCGCCCGCTGCAGATGAGCCTGTGTCAGCCCAGCTGAAGTTGACCTGAACTCGAGAAAAAGTGTTTATTACTGTGAAGCTCTGAGTGTGGAGTATTTTGCCACTATAGTGGTGAAGATTGTTTTACAGCTATAGTCAGAGGTATAAAGGTCAAGTCGTTATCGCTCCTTAATAGTGGACTTGGCTCCATTTATTTCATTCTGTTTGCTCTATGAAACCAGGGATTCGGATTTCAAGATTTTTTCAAGACAAATTCTAAATGCCCCAGAAAGTTCTACCAAATTTCTTTGGAATTCGAAGGAAAGGATTTATTGGAGATGGGAATAAACATCTTTGGTGTTAGTGAACGGAGGGAAGATCAGTAAGGAACTTCTTGCCATAGCTACACTTGGCAAAATGGCCAAAGAGACTGCACCTGCATTCAGGTGAGAGGTATGCTGTCCTAGGACGACTGACACAGTTAGGAGATGCCCTACTTTGGTGAGACGTATATAGAATTAGAGGATAGGTAGGTTATATTTCTTAACAGCTGACTGTTGAAATTAACAAAGCTGTAACTTATGAAAAGAGCAGTTTTAGAGGTAAAAATTGCATATTTGTGAAGAAATGGTAGATTTCACATCCTATGAATGTCAATTGCTCTAAACACTTCAGAGAACTTGGAGTAATTGGAAATTACTTTAGAGAACAAGCATATATTATAATAAATAGAGTTGAAGATGCTCTCTTAAGAGCCAGCAATGTGAGGCTAGATGTATCCCAATGGCACTCGACAGGACTGGTGCCACACCTGTGGGGTGTTTTTGTTAATAAGAGTGATGGGGAGTTTATTATCAGATAGTAGGTAGGAGCCAGGTCTCCCATATGTCTTGCAATTTGAAAGCTTGTCCCATTCAAAAAAGAATTCTTTTGGGTTCTCCATGTCTTTAGATGATATACTATAACACTCATGTAGATTAAAAACTTGCTATTGATTTTTTTAATTTTTAAACTTTATTTTACATAGGCAAATAGTTGATTTATAATGTTGTGTTAGTTTTAGGTGTACAGCAAAGTGATTCAGTTATACATATACATATATCTATTATTTTTCTATTTTTTCCCAAATAGGTTATTATAGAATATTGAGAAGAGTTCCTGTGCTATGCAATAGAATCTTGTTGGCTATTTATTCTATATATAGTAGTGTGTATATATTAATCCCAACTTTTTAATTTATCCCTCCTCACCCCCTTTCACCTGTGATAACCATAAATTTGTTTTTTAGGTCTGTGAATCAGTTTCTGTTTTTTAATTTATCC
>SJYC01146479.1:0-23866 GCA_006408675.1 Madoqua kirkii | reverse complement strand
TTGAACATCAGTAAGTTCATGGTTCACATATCTGTCTCTTATACACATCTAGATGTGTATAAGAGACAGGTGTACAGCAAAGTGATTCAGTTATACATATACATATATCTATTATTTTTCTATTTTTTCCCAAATAGGTTATTATAGAATATTGAGAAGAGTTCCTGTGCTATGCAATAGAATCTTGTTGGCTATTTATTCTATATATAGTAGTGTGTATATATTAATCCCAACTTTTTAATTTATCCCTCCTCACCCCCTTTCACCTGTGATAACCATAAATTTGTTTTTTAGGTCTGTGAATCAGTTTCTGTTTTTTAAATAAGTTAATTTGTGTCATTTTTTATATTCCATATATAAGTGATATCATATGATATTTGTCTTTCTGTGTGTGGCTTACATTACTCAGTATGATAATTTTTAGCTTGGTCCAGGATGCTATAAACAGCATTTCATTCATTTTTATGGATGAGTAATATTCTGTTGTATATATGTACTACACTGGCTTTAGCCACTCATTTGTCAATGGACATTTAAACTGCTTCCATGTCTTGGCTACTGTAAACAGTACTGCAATGAACACTGAGGTGTATGGATCTTCTCAAATTACGGCTTTCTCTGGATATATGCTCTCACTCAGGAGTGAGATTGCTGGATCATACAGTAGCTCTATTTTAGTGTTTTAAGGAACCTTCATACTATTCTCAGTGGTGGCTCTACCAATTACATTCCCACCAACAGTACAGGAGAGTTTCCTTCTCTCCACACCCTCTCCAGCATTTGTTGTTTGTAGACTTTTTGATGATTGACATTCTGATCAGTATGAGCTGATACCTCGTTGTACTTTTGATTTGCATTTCTCTTATAATTAGCAATGTTGAGCATCTTTTCATATGCTTTTTGGCCATCTGTATGTATTCTTTGGAGAAATGTCTATTTAGGTCTTCTGCCTAGTTTTTCCTTGGATTGTTTTTTCATATTGAGTCGCACCTGTTGTTTGTATATTTTAGAAGTTAATCCTTTGCTAGTCTCATCATTTGCAAATACTTTCTTTCATTCTGAGGTTTGTCTTTTTTGCCAAAGCAAAAGCCAAAGCTTTTCTATACAGAAGCTTTTATATTTAATTGGTCCCGTCTGTTTATTTATTTATTTTCATTACTAAAGGAGGTGGATCAAAAAAAAAAAAAAGACCTTGCTGCAATTTATGTCAAAGAGTATCCTGCCTATGTTTTCCTCTGAGTTTTACAGTATCTGGTTCTTTTCGCCTTCTTAAGTAGCTTTACTCCTAGATATTTTATTCTTTTTGATGTGATGGTAAATGGAATTTTCCCCCTGATTTCTCTTCTTGATCTTTCATTGCTAGTATTCAGAAATGCAAGAGATTTCTGTATGTTAATTTTGTGTCCTGACACTTTATTTAATTTACCGATCAGTTCTAGTATTTCCTGGTGTCATTTTCAGTACTTTCTGTGTATAGTATCATGTCATTTGCAAACTGTAACAGTTTTACATCTTTCTTTCCAATTTAGATTTTTAAAGTTTCCTTTTCCTTTCTGCCATGACTAGGGCTTCTAAAACTGTGCTGAATAAAACAGGCCAGACTTAAAATCACTGTTTGGTTTATTGATCTTAGAGAAAATGTTTTCAGCTTTTCATTATTGAATATGTTAGCTGTGAGTTTGTCATTAGCTCAGTTCAGTTCCTCAGTCATGTCTGAGTCTTTGTGACCCAATGTACTGCAGCATGCCAGGCCTCCCTGTCTATCACCAACTCCCAGAGTTTACCTAAACCCATGTCCACTGAGTCGGTGATGCCTTCCAACCATCTCATCCTCTGTCACCCCTTCGCATCCTGCTCTCTATCTTTCCCAGTATGAGAATCTTTTCAAATGAGTCAGCTCTTTGCATCAGGTGGCCAAAGTATTGCAGTTTCAGCTTTAACATCAGTCCTTTCAATGAACATCCAGGGCTGATCTCGTTCAGAATGGACTGGTTGGATCTCCTTGCAGTCCAAGGGACTCTCAAGAGTCTTCTCCAACATCACAGTTCAAAAGCATCAATTCTTTGATGCTCAGCTTTCTTCACAGCCCAACTCTCATATCTATACGTGACTACTGGAAAAGCCATAGCCTTGACTGGATGGACCTTAGTTGGCAAAGTAATGTGTCTGCTTTTTAATATGCTGTCTAGGTTGGTCATACCTTTCCTTCCAAGGAGTAAGCGTCTTTTCATTTCATGGCTACAGGCATCATCTACAGTAATTTTGGAGCCCCTCAAAATAAAGTCAGCCACCATTTTCACTGTTTTCCCATCTATTTGCCACAAAGTGTGAGACTGGATGCCATGATCTTAGTTTACTGAATGTTGAGCTTTAAGCCAACTTTTTCATTCTTCTCTTTCGCTTTCATCAACAGGCTCCTTAGTTGCTCTTTGCTTTCTGCCATAAGGGTGGTGTCATCTGCATATCTGAGGTTACTGATATTTCTCCCGGAAATCTTAATTCCAGCCCAGTATTTCTCATGATGTACTCTCAATATAAGTTAAATAAGCAGGGTGATAATATACAGCCTTGATGTATTCTTTTTCCTATTTGGAACTAGTCCATTGTTCAATGTCTAGGTTTAACTTCCTGACCTGCATACAGATTTCTTAAGAGGCAGGTCAGGTGGTCTGGTATTCCCATCTCTTTTAGAATTTTCCACAGTTTGCTGTGATCCACACAGTCGAAGCCTTTGGCATAGTCAATAAAGCAGAAATAGATGTTTTTCTGGAACTCTCTTGCTTTTTTGATGATCTAGTGGATGTTGGAAATTTGACCTCTGGTTCCTCTGCCTTTTCTAAAACCAGCTTCAACATCTGGAAGTTCACAATTCATGCATTGCTGAAGCCTGGCTTGCAGAATTTTGAGCATTACTTTACTAACGTGTGAGATGAGTGCAATTGTGCAGTAGTTTGAACATTATTTGGCATTGCCTTTCTTTGAGATTGGAATGAAAACTGACCTTTATCAGTCATGTGGCCACTGCTAAGTTTTCCAAATTTGCTGACATATTGAGTACAGCACTTTCACAGCATCATCTTTTAGGATTTGAAATAGCTCAACCGGAATCCCATCACCTCCACTAGCTTTGTTCGTAGTGATGTTTCCTCAGTTCAGTTCAGTTCAGTTCAGTTGCTCAGTCATGTCTGACTCTTTGCGACCCCATGAATCGCAGCACACTAGGCCTTCCTGTCCATTACCAACTCCTGGAGTTCACTCAGACCCACGTATATCAAGATAGTGATGCCATTCAGCCATCTCATCCTCTGTCATCCCCTTCTCCTCCTGCCCCCAAACCCTCCCAGCATCAGAGTCTTTTCCAGTGAGTCAACTCTTTGCACGAGGTGGCCAAAGTACTGGAGTTTCAGCTTTAGCGTCATTCCTTCCAAAGAAATCCCAGGGCTGATCTCCTTCAGAATGTATTGGTTGGATCTCTTGGCAGTCCATGGGACTCTCAAGAGTCTTCTCCAACACCACAGTTCAAAAGCATCAATTCTTCGGCGCTCAGCCTTCTTCACAGTCCAACTCTCACATCCATACATGACTACTGGAAAAACCATAGCCTTGACTAGACAGACCTTTCTTGGCAAAGTAAAGTCTCTGCTTTTAAATATGCTATCTAGGTTGGTCATACCTTTTCTTCCAAAGAGTAAGCATCTTTTAATTTCACGGCTGCAGTGTCTTTTCCAGTGAGTCAACTCTTTGCACGAGGTGGCCAAAGTACTGGAGTTTCAGCTTTAGCGTCATTCCTTCCAAAGAAATCCCAGGGCTGATCTCCTTCAGAATGTATTGGTTGGATCTCTTGGCAGTCCATGGGACTCTCAAGAGTCTTCTCCAACACCACAGTTCAAAAGCATCAATTCTTCGGCGCTCAGCCTTCTTCACAGTCCAACTCTCACATCCATACATGACTACTGGAAAAACCATAGCCTTGACTAGACAGACCTTTCTTGGCAAAGTAAAGTCTCTGCTTTTAAATATGCTATCTAGGTTGGTCATACCTTTTCTTCCAAAGAGTAAGCATCTTTTAATTTCACGGCTGCAGTCACCATCTGCAGTGATTCTGTAGCCCCCCAAAATAAAGTCTGACATTGCTTCCCCATCTATTTCCCATGAAGTGATGGGACCAGATGTCATGATCTTTGTTTTCTGAATCTTGAGCTTTAAGCCAACTTTTTCACTCTCCTCTTTCACTTTCATCAAGAGGCTCTTTAGTTCCTCTTCACTTTCTGCCATAAGAGTGGTGTCATCTGCATATCTGAGGTGATTGATATTTCTCCCGGCAATCTTGATTCCAGCTTGTGTTTCTTCCAGTCCAGCGTTCCTCATGATATACTCTGTATAGAAGTTAAATAAGCAGGGTAACAATATACAGCCTTGACGGACTCCTTTTCCTATTTGGAACCAGTCTGTTGTTCTATGTCCAGTTTTAATTGTTGCTTCCTGACCTGCATATACATTTCTCAAGACGCAGGTCAGGTGGTCTGGTATTCCCATCTCTTTCAGAATTTTCCACAGTTTATTGTGATACTTCCTAAGGCCCACCTAACTTCACATTCCAGGATGTCTGGCTCTGGGTTAGTGATCACACCATTGTGATTATCTGGGTCATGAAGATCTTTTTTGTATAGTTCTTCTGTGTATTCTTTCCACCTCTTCTTAGTCTCTTCTGCTTCTGTTAGGTCCATCCCACTTCTGTCCTTTATTTTGCCCATCTTTGCATGAAATATTCCCTTGGTACCTCTAATTTGCTTGAAGAGATCTGTAGTCTTTCTTGTTCTATTGATTTCCTCTATTTCTTTGCACTGATCACTGAGGAAGGCTTTTTTATCTCTCCTTACAATTCCTTAAAACTCTGCATTCAAATGGGTATATCTTTCCTTTTCTCTTTTGTTTTTCTTTTCTTTTCTTTTCATAGTTATTTGTAAAGCTTCCTCAGCCATTTTGCTTTTTTGCATTTCTTTTCCATGGGGATGGTCTTGACCCCTGTCTCCTGTACAATGTTATGAACCTCTGTCCCCACTCTGTCTATCAGGTCTAGTCCCTTAAATCTATTTCCCACTTCCACTGTATAATCGTAAGGGATTGATTTAGGTCATACCTGAATGGCCTAGTGGTTTTCCCTACTCTCTTCAATTTCAGTCTGAATTTGGCAATAAGGAGTTCATGATCTGAGCCAGTCAGCTCCCAGTCTTGTTTTTGCTGACTGTATGGAGCTTCTCCATCTTTGGCTGCAAATAATATAATGAGTATGACTTTGGTGTTGGCCATCTGGTAATGTCCATGTATAGAGTCTTCTCTTGTGTTGTTGAAAGAGAGTGTTTGCTATGACCAGTGGATTCTCTTGGTAAAACTCTTTTAGCCTTTGCCCTGCTTCATTCTGTAATTCAAGGCTAAATTTTTCTGTTACTCCAGGTGTTTCTTGACTTCCTACTTTAGCATTCCAGTCCCCTATAATGAAAAAGACATCTTTTTTGGGTGTTAGTTCTAAAGGTCTTGTAGGTCTCACAGAACTGTACAACTTCAGCTTCTTCAACATTGCTGGTCAGGGCATAGACTTGGATTACTGTGATATTAAATGGTTTGTCTTGGAAATGAAGAGAGATCATTCTGTCATTTTTTTAGATTGTTTCCAAGTACTGCATTTTGGACTCTTGTTGACTATGATGGCTACTCCTTTTCTTCTAAGGGATTCTTATCACAGTCATCTGAGTTAAATTCACCTATTCCAGTCCATTTTAGTTTTAATTCCTAAAATGTTGATGCTCATTCTTGCCATCTCCTGTTTGACCACTTCCAATTTGCCTTGATTCGTGGACCTAACATTCCAGGTTCCTATGCTATATTGCTCTTTACAGTGTCTGACCTTGGTTTTATCACTGGTCCCACCCACAACTGGGTATTGTTTTTGCTTTGGCTCCCTCTCTTCATTCTTTCTGGAGTTATTTCTCTACTGATCTCCAGTAGCATATTGGGCACCTACTGACCTGGGGAGTTCATCTTTCAGAATCCTATCTTTTTGCCTTTTCATACTGTTCATGGTGTTCTCAAGGCAAGAATACTGAAGTGGTTTGCTATTCCCTTCTCCAGTGAATCACGTTTTGTCAGAACTTTCCACCATGACCCATCTGTCTTGGGTAGCTCTACTCGGCATGGGTTAGTTTCATTAGTTAGACAAGAATATGGTCATTAGTGGCGGCTGTGAGGAGATACCCCACATCCAAGGTAATAGAAACCCCAGTAGGATGGTAGGTGCTAAGAGAGGGCATCAGAGAGCAGATAGACTGAGTTTGTCATATATGGCCTTTATTATGTTATATATTCCCTCTGGGGATTCCCCTGATAGTTCAGTTGGTAAAGAATCAGCCTGCAATGCAGGAGACCTTGGTTTGATTCCTGGGCTGTGAAGATCCTCTGGAAAAATAGACTACCTACTACAGTGTTCTTGGGCTTTCCTGGTGGTACAGATGGCCAAGAATCCACCTGTACTGAGGAAGACCTGGGTTTGATCCCTGGGTTAGGAAGATCCCCTGGAGGAGGGTGTGGCAAACCATACCAGTATTCTTGCCTGGAGAATCCCCATGGACAGAGAACTCTGAGGGCTACAGTCCATGGGGGTCTCAAAGTGTCAGACACGACTGAACAACTAAGCACAGCACATATTCCCACTATGCTCATTTTCTGAAGATTTTAAAATCATAAATGGGTGTTGAAATCTGTCAAAAGCTTTTTTTTTTGCCTCTACTGATGCAAAATCATATGAATCATATAATCATATGGATTTTATTCTTTATTTTTGTGGTATATCACATTGATTGATTTGCAGATATTGAAAAATGCTTGTATCCTTGGTATAAATATCAGTTGATTATGGTGAATGATACTTTTAATGTATTGTTAGACTCAGTTTGCAAGTATTTTGTTGAGAATTTTTGCATGTAGTTTCATCAGTGATGTATGCCTATTATTTTCTTTTTTGTGTGTGGTATCTTTATCTGGTTTTGATATCAGGGTAATGGTGGCCACATAGATTGAGTTTGGGAGTTTTCCTTCCTCTGAAAATTTTGAGAAGAGTTTCAGAAGGATAGATGTTAACTTTTCTTTGAATGGTTGATAAAATTTACCTGTGAAGCCACTTGGTCTTGGACTTTGGTTTTGTGGGAATTTTTAAATCACAGTTCAATTTCAATGCTTGTGATTGGTCTATTCATAATTTCTATTTCTTCCTGGTTCAATCTTGGGAGATTATACTTCTAAGAATGTATCCGTTTCTTCTAAGTTGTCCATTTTATTGGCATACAGTTTCTTGTAGTAGAGATCCTTTGTGTTTCCATGGTGTCCATTGTAATTTCTCCTTATTCATTTCTAATTTTATTGACTGGAACCCTCTCCCTTTTATTCTTGATGAATCTGGCTAAAGTTTTATCAATTTTTTTTAATCCTTTCAAAAAGCCAGTTTTTAGTTTCTTTAGTCTGTGCTATTATCTTTGTCTCTATTTCATTTCTCCTCTGATCATTATGATCTCTTTCTTTCTACTAATTTTGAGTTCTCTTTCTTTTTCTTTCTTTAGTTGCATTAGGTGTAAGTTTAGCTTGTTTATTTGAGCTTTGTCTTGTTTCTTAAGGTTAGATTGTATGGCTATAAATTTCCCTCTTAGAACTGCTTTAGCTGCATCCCATAGGTTTTGAATCATCATGTTTTTTGTTTTATCTGTCTCTCTCTCCCTCTCTCTCTCTCTCTTTTTTTTTCTATTTCCTCTTTGCTTTCTTCAGTGGTCCATTGCTTGTTTAGTAGCGTACTGTTTTGCCTCCTGTGTTTGTGTTTATGTTTTTTTTTTCTTGTGGTTGATTTCTAACATCATAGTGTTGTGGTCAGTAAAGATGCTTGATAGGACTTTAATTTTCATAAATTTAGCAAGGTTTGCTTTATGACTCAGCATGTGATACCTCCTAGAGAATGTTTCAGAATGTGTACTCTGCTCCTTTCAGATGGAATGTTCTATAGTAAAACATCTACAGACAGGATGTTCTATATATAAATATCCATTAAGTCCATCAGGTCTAATGTGTCATTTAAGGCCTGTGTTTCTTTATTGATTTTCTGTCTGAATGATCGGTCCACTGATGTGGAGTGTTAAAGTCTCCCACTATTATTGTACTACAGTCAATTTCTCCTTCTATGGCTCTGAATGTTTGCCTTATATATTGAGGTGATCCTATATTGGGTGCATATATATTTACAGCTGTTATGTCTTCTTCTTGGATCCATCCCTTGATCATTATGTATTGTCTTCATTTCTTGTAACAGTCTTTATTTTAAAATCTGTTTTGTCTGAATGAGTATTGCTGCTCCAGCTTTTTTTTTTTTTGCATGGGGTAACTTTTTCTGTCTCTTCACTCTCAGTCAGTATGTGTCCCTGGATATGAAGTGGATTCCTTGGAGACATAATTTATATGGGCCTTGGCTTTGTACCCATTCAGATAGTCTGTTTTTTGGTTGGAGCATTTAATTCATTTGTATTGAAAGTACTGATATGTATGTTCTTATTGCTTTGGAGAAGGCAATGGCACCCCACTCCAGTACTCTTGCCTGGAAAATCCCATGGATGGAAGAGCCTGGTAGGCTGCAGTCCATGGGGTCACTAAGAGTTGGACACGACTGAGCGACTTCTTTCATTTTTTGCTTTCATGCATTGGAGAAGGAAATGACAACCCACTCCAGTGTTCTTGCCTGGAGAATCCCAGGGTTGGTGGAGCCTGGTGGGCTGCCGTCTCTGGGGTCGCACAGCGTCAGACACGACTGAAGCGACTTAGCAGCAGCAGGAGCAGCAGCAGCATTGCTTTGGAGAAGGAAATGGAAACCCACTCCAGTACTCTTGCCTGGAAAATTGCATGGATGGAGGAGCCTGATAGGCTACAGTTCATGAGGTCACAAAGAGTCAGACATGACTGAGCGACTTCACTTTCTTTCTATAGTTCCTTTTGGAGAAGGAAATGGCAACCCATTCCAGTATTCTGGCCTGGAGAAGCCCATAGAAGGGCCTGGTGGGCTGTGGTCTATGGGGTTGCAAAGAGTAGAACACGACTAAGCAACTAACATACACACACACACACACACACACACACACACACATGTTCTTATTGCTGTCATTAATTGAGTTGGATTTGTTTTTGTGGGTCTTTTTCCTTCCCTTCCACTTTTGTTCTCTTCTCTTGTGCTTTGATAAGTATCTTTAGTGTTCTCTTTGGATTCCTCTTTTTTGTGTGTGTTTATAGTTATTGTATATATTTGGTTTGTGGTTAGCACGAGGTTTTATTTTATTTTTTTAATTTTATTTTTGCTTTATTTTACTTTACAATACTGTATTGGTTTTGCCATACATTGACATGAATCCACCACGGGTGTATACGAGCTCCCAGTCCTGAATCCCCCTCCCACCTCCCACCCCATATCATCTCTCTGGATCATCCCTGTGCACCAGCCCCAAGCATCCTGTATCCTGTATCGAACATAGACTGGTGCTTCATTTCTTACATGATAGTATACACATTTCAATGCCATTCTCCCAAATCATCCCACCCTCTCCCTCTCCCTCAGAGTCCAAAACTCCGTTCTGTACATCTGTGTCTCTTTTTGCTGTCTCGCATACAAGGTCATCATTACTATCTTTCTAAATTCCATATATATGTGTCAGTATACTGTATTAGTGTTTTTCTTTCTGGCTTACTTCACTCTGTATAATCGGCTCCAGTTTCATCCATCTCATTAGAACTGCGTCAAATGTATTCTTTTTAATGGCTGAGTAATACTCCATTGTGTATATGTACCACTGCTTTCTTATCCATTCATCTGCTGATGGACATCTAGGTTGTTTCCATGTCCTGGCTATTATAAACAGTGCTGCAATGAACATTGGGGTACATATGTCTCTTTCAATTCTGGTTTCCTTGGTGCGTATGCCCAGCAGTGGGATTTCTGGGTCATAAGGCAGTTCTATTTGCAATTTTTTAAGGAATCTCCACACTGTTCTCCATAGTGGCTGTACCAGTTTGCATTCCCACCAACAGTGTGAGAGGGTTTCCTTTTCTCCACATCCTCTCCAGCATTTATTGCTTGTAGACTTTTGGATCGCAACCATTCTGACTGGTGTGAAATGGTACCTCATTGTGGTCTTGATTTGCATTTCTCTGATATTGAGTGATGTTCAGCATCTTTTCATGTGTTTGTTAGCCATCCATATGTCTTCTTTGGAGAAATGCCTATTTAGTTCTTTAGCCCATTTTTAGCCTATACACACACACACACACACACACACACACACACACACACACAAGATCATTTTAAGTAGCTGGTCTCTTAATTTCAAATGCAATTCTAATTTTTACTCTTTTCTCATGATTGCTGGCTTTGCTATCATATTTGTGTGTGGAGATTCCCTATATTCACTGTATGATTGCCTTTACTAGTCAGTTTTCTCATTCGCAATTTTGTTTCTAGTTGTGGCCTTCTCTTCTTTGCCTAGAGAAGTTTGTTTACTATTTGCTGTAAGTTGGTTTGGTGGTACTGAATTCTCTTAGCTTTTTCTTACATGTAAAGCTTTTAATTTCTCCCTATTGAATTTGAATGAAACCTTGCTGATTAGAGTATTCTTGGTTGCAGATATTCTTGCTACAGTAGGGCATATTTTTCCCTTTCATCACTTTAAATATATCATGCCACTCCTTTCTGGCCTGCAGAGTTTCTGCTGAAAAGTCAACTGATAACCTTATGTGGAATCCCTTGTATGTTATTTGTTGCTTTTCCTTTGTGCTTATAATATTTTTTTCTTTGTCTTTAATGTTTGTCAATTTAATTAACCTTGTCTCTGCAAGTTCCTTCTTGGGATTATCCTATATGGGACTCTCTGTACTTCCTAGATTTGAGTGACTATGTCCTTTCCCATGTTAGGAAAATTTTCAACTATTATCTCTTCAACTATTTCCTCAGGCTCCTTTTCTCTTCTCCTTCTGGGAGCCCTATAATGTGAATTTTTGTGTATTTAATATTGTCCTTGTGATTTCTGAAACTGTCTTCATTTTATTTCATTCTTTTTTCCTTATTCTGTTCCATGACAGTGATTTATACCAATTTCCCAGCTAAATAAATCTCCTCATTTATTTTGCTAAAGATTGCTTATAGTGGGTTTTTTTTTCCATTTTAGTTATTGTATTGTTTTCCTGTTTTTTTTTAATCTTCTAGTTCTTCATTAAACATTTCTTGTATCTTCTCAGTCTACGTCTCCATTCTTTTTCCAAGATATTAGATATTACCATCATTACTCTGAATTCCTTTTCAGATAGATTGCCTATAACCCTTAATTGCCTATGCACATTGCTATCACTTAATTGTTATTCTGGGGTTTTATCTTGTTCCTTTGTCTGGAATATATGCCTCTGCTGTCTCATTTTCTTTTCATTCCTGTGTTTACTGCAGGTGTTATGCAGGCTGCAGGGCTGTAGTTCTTCTTGCTTTTGGTGTCTGTCCCCTGATGGGTTGTTATTGCTGCTGTTCCGTCGCTCAGTCATGTCCAGCTCTTTGTGATCCCATGGATTGCAGCATGCCTGGCTTCCCTGTCCTTCACTATCTCCCAGAGTTTGCTCAAACTCATGTCCATTGAGTCAGTAATGCCATCCAGCCATCTCATTCTCCATTGTCCCCTTGTCCTCCTGCCTATAACCTTTCCCAGGATCAGGGTCTTTCCCAATGAACTGGCTTTTCCCATAAGGTGCCAAAGTATTGGAGCTTCAGCTTCACCATCAGTCCTTTTAATGAATATTTAGGACTGATTTCCTTTAGGATTGACTGGTTTGATCTCTTTACAGTTCAAGAGACTCTCAAGAGTCTTCTCCAGCACCACACTTCGAAAGCATCAATTCTTCAGCTCTCAGCCTTTTTTTTTTTTTTTTCCCAGCTCTCACATCTGTACATGACTACTGGAAAAAACATATCTTTGACTATATGGACTTTTATACACAAAATAATCTTTCTGCTTTTTAGTACACTATCTAGGTTTGTCATTGCTTTTCTTCCAAGGAGCAAGTGTCTTAATTTCCAGCCTGCAGTCACCATACACAGTGATTTTGGAGGCCAAGAAAATAATGACTATCACTGTTTCGATTGTTTCCCTATCTATTTGTCCTGAAGTGATGGGACCAGATACCACAATCTTAGTTTTCTGAAAGTTGAGTTTCTAACATCACAGGCCTCTATGAGTCTGCAGTTTTAGGTGACTTCATTTCATCTCCTAAAGTACTATCATGCATCTGTGGCCATTAACATATTGAAATAACTATTGTTTTATTTAAGTTAACTTCCTTATAACACAGTAAATACATTACATTTGATTTTTTACTATGTGTAGATAAGTTAAATTATTTATGAATTTCATTTCAAGATAGTAAATGGGGTGATACAAAATAAATTTGTGATATTTGACTGTACTGAGAATTACCATCCTAGATAAATTCTCATATATATCTAAAGAGACAAATGTAGTACAGAACTCTGGTGTACACTAGTCACTAACCACATGAATTAAAGTTAAATAAGACTTAAAAATAAAATCCCTCACCCAGACTAGCCACGTTTTAAATGCTCTAGAGCCATATGTGGCTAGAGTTATTGCTACAGTAGCATCCAGATATGAGATATTTCCATCATTACAGACATTTCTAAGGGGCAGAACTGGTCTAGAGTTAAGGCAACAATACTCATAATATCAAAACCCTGGAAATAACCTAAATGTCCACTACCAGGGGCATGGATAAGAAGATAGAAAGCTATGCAGCGGTGAAAATAAGTGATTATGTGTATCAACACAGATGAATCTCATAAAACTGCGAAAAGCCAAGACCTGTATTTTGACAGTATTTTAACTTAGCAATGCTGTATGTGGTTTACAAACCCATATGTAGCAAAAGTATTTTTTAAATGCATGGGAATTAATAAACAACAAATTCAGGATAGCAGTTCCCTCTGGCAGCAAGGAAGGAGATGCAATTGAGAAGAGTAAAATGAAAGCTTCCCTGCACTGGTAAAGTTTTATTTCTTCACATTTCAGTTCAGTTCAGTTCAGTCACTCACTCGTGTACAACTCTTTGAGACCCCATTAACTGCAGCACGGCAGGCCTCCCTGTCCACCATCAACTCTTGGAGTTCACCCATACTCATGTTCATTGAGCCAGTGATGCCATCCAACCATCTCATCTTCTGTCGTCCCCTTTTCCTCCTGCCTTCAATCTTTCCCAACATTAGGCTCTTTTCAAATGAGTCAGCTCTTCACATCAGATGGCAAAAATATCGGAGTTTCAACTTCAACATCAGTCCTTCCAATGAACACTCAGGACTGATTTCCTTTAGGATGGACTGGTTTGATCTCTTTACAGTTCAAGAGACTCTCAAGAGTCTTCTCCAACACCACAGCTCAAAAGCATCAATTCTTCGGTGCTCAGCTATCTTTATAGTCCAACTCTCACATCCATACGTGACTAATGGAAAAACCATAGCTTTGACTAGATGGACCTTTGTTGAGAAAGTAATGTGTCTGCTTTTTAATATGCTGTCTAGGTTGGTCATTACCTTCCTTCTAAGCAGTAAGCATCTTTTAATTTCATGGCTGCAGTCACCATATGCAGTGATTTTGGAGCCCAGAAAAATAAACTCAGCCACTGTTTCCACTGTTTCCCCATCTAGTTATCATGAAGTGATGGGACCAATGCCATGATCTTATTTTATTGAATGTTGAGCTTTAAGCCAACTTGTTCACCCTCCTCTTTCACTTTCATCCAGAGGCTCTTTAGTTCTTCTTCACTTTCTGCCATAAGAGTGGTGTCATCTGCATATCTGAGGTTATTGATACTTCTCCTGGCAATCTTGATTACAGCTTGTGCTTCATCAGGCCAGCATTTCTCATGATGTACTCTGCATATAAGTTAATAAACAGGGTGACAATATACAGCCTTAATGACTCCTTTTCCTATTTGGAACCAGTCTGTTTTTCTCTGTCCAGTTCTAACTGTTGCTTCCTGACTTGCATACAGGTTTCTCAAGAGACAGGTCAGGTGGTCTGGTATTCCCATCTCTTTCAGAATTTTCCAAAGTTTATTGTGATCCACACAGTCAAAGGCTTTGGCATAGTCAATAAAGCAGAAATAGATGTTTTTTCTGGAATTCTTTTGCTTTTTTGATGATCCATTGGATGTTGGCAATTTGATCTCTGGTTCCTCTGCCTTTTCTAAAACCAGCTTGAACATCAGGGAGTTCATGGTTCACGTATTGCTGAAGCCTGGCTTGGAGAATTTTGAGCATTACTTTACTAGCATGTGAGATGAGTGCAATTGTGCAGTAGTTTGAGCATTCTTTGGCATTGCCTTTCTTTGGAATTGGAATGAAAACGGACCTTTTCCAGTCCTGTGGCCACTGATGAGTCTTCCAAATTAGCTGGCATATTGAGTACAGCACTTTCACAACATCATCTTTCAGGATTTAAAAGAGCTCCACTGGAATTCCATCACCGCCACTAGCTTTGTTCATAGTGATGCTTTCTAAGGCCCACTTGAGTTCACATTCCAGGATGTCTGGCTCTAGCTGAGTGATCACACCATCGTGATTATCTGGATCGTGAAGATCTTTTTTGTACAGTTCTTCCATGTATTCTTGCCACCTCTTCTTAATATCTTCTGCTTCTGTTAGGTCCAGACCATTTCTGTCCTTTATTGAGCCCATCTTTGCATGAAATGTTCCCTTGGTATCTCTAATTTTCTTGAAGAGATCTCTAGTCTTTCCCATTCTGTTGTTTGGAACTCTGCATTTAAATGGATATATCTTTCCTTTTCTCCTTTGCTTTTCATTTCTCTTCTTTTCACAGTTATTTGTAAGGCCTCCTCAGACAGCCGTTTTGCTCTTTTGCATTTCTTTTTCTTGGGGATGATCTTGATCCCTGTGTCCTGAACAATGTCATGATCTCCATCCATAATTCATAAGGCACTTTATCAGATCTAGTCCCTTTAATCTATTTCCCACTTTCACTGTATAATTGTAAGGGATTTTATTTAGGTCATACCTGAATGATCTAGTGCCCCCCCCCACTTTCTTCAATTTAAGTCTGAATTTGGCAATAAGGAGTTCATGATCTGAGTCACAGTCAGCTCCTGGTCTTATTTTTGCTGACTGTAGGGAGCTTCTCCATCTTTGGCTGCAAAGAATATAATTAGTCTGATTTCCGTGTTGACCATATGGGGATGTCCATGTATAGAGTCTTCTCTTGTGTTGTTGGAAGAGAGTTATTCATTTCTTTTTATGTTTTTGATAGAAAGGGTATATATATATTTTCATTTTTTTGTACACAAAATAAAATTTTTAATGGAGCACATGGCTATGTTTTGCTTATTTTTCTATGCCACTGCTGCTGCTGCTAAGTCACTTCAGTCATGTCCATTTTGCTTAGTGCTAAATAAATCCTGGCACAGAGTAGGTGTTCAGTTAAAGTCACCTTAATAGTTCAAATAAAGGAAAGTTCACAATGTTTCTGTTTTGGCTATTAAAATATTTCCATCCTGTCACATTAGAGTCATTAGGTTATGTAGCAACACAAACTTTTCAAAAGCATGGGTTCATTTTACAAATATTTATTAAGGGCCTGGGCTTCCCAGGTGGCTCAGTGGTGAAGAATCCACCTGCCAGTGCAGGAGATGTGGGTTCAGTCTCTAGGTTGGGAAGATCTCCTGGAGGAGAAAATGGAAACCCACTCCAGTACTCTTGCCTGGAGAACTCTTGTCCCATGGACATAGGAACCTGGAGGGCTATAGTCTATAATGTCACAAAAGAGAAGGACACGATTGAGCAACTGAGCACACACGCACACATTAAGGGCTTACTCTACACCAAGCACTCCTCCAGTGTTAAGGGTACAACAGTGAACATAAAATTCTCTGCCCTCAAAGGGCTTACACTTGAGTGTGTGGGGTGAGGGTGCAGGGGTGAGAGTGCAACAGAAGAGTATTGGTGATAAAAAATAAGTAAAACAGACAGTAGGTCAGATAGGAATAAGGGCCCTCAAGATAAATGAATCAAGGTATGGGGAAAGGAAATGTTAGAAGGTTTTAGGCACAATTAAACAGGGTTGCCAGGTTGTTCTCTTTGAAAAGCTGACTTCTTGAGTTGAGACCTGAAGTGACAGGGAGGCAGTGAGAATTTGAGTCAGCAGGAGAAGGATGTGCAAAGACCGTAGGCAGC
Source organism: Madoqua kirkii (assembly GCA_006408675.1). Classification (NCBI taxonomy): domain Eukaryota; kingdom Metazoa; phylum Chordata; class Mammalia; order Artiodactyla; family Bovidae; genus Madoqua; species Madoqua kirkii. The sequence goes on along the minus strand of SJYC01146479.1, from coordinate 7,554 downwards.
CTGGAAAGGAGGCCAATGAGGCTGGAGCAGAGGGAGTGCCTGGGAGATGCTGGAGAAGGGACCCGAGGCTCGACATTTTAAGGACTCTGGCTTTTACTCTAGGTGATATTGAGGAGGTGGAACAAAGGGCAGACGTGGTCTGACTTACATGTTTAAAGGATGACTCTCTTTTGGGAATAGAAGATAGTGGAGAGTAGAAATAGGGACACCAGTTAGGCAATTATTGCAATTACTGAGGCTCTGCTGCAACTAGAGTGGCAATAGTGGAGGTTGTAAGTGGACAGAGTTTTGTCATGTTTTGAAGGCATAGGTGCAGAGCTGTTGCTGATGGACTGTATGTGAAGCATGAGAAAAAGGGAGCAGGCAGGGATGACATGAAGGCTTGAAGCAGTCATTTACTGAGAAGAGGAGGTGTTAGTTGGATGGTGGTGGAGTGGAGTTCAGCTGGGACATGTTAAGGTTGAAATGCTTACTAGGCATCCAAGTGGGATTGCTAGTTAAACAACTGATATATGAGTAGGGTAGAGGAAAACATAGAAGCTGGAAAAATTAATTTGAGAGCCATTAGTATACAGGTTCTAACTGTTGCTTCTTGATTTGACTGCCTACAGATTTCTCAGGTGGCAGATAGGTTGGTTCCCATCTCTTTAAGAATTTTCCATAGTTTGTTGTGATCCACATAGTCAAAGGCTTTGGTATAGTCAAGAAAGTAGAAGTAGATGTTTTTTTGGAACTCTCTTGCTTTTTCAATGATCCAGTGGATGTTAGCAATTTGACCTCTGGTTCCTCTGCCTTTTTAAAATCCAGCTTGAACATACCTGCCTCCTGAGAGATCTGTATGCAGGTCAAGAAACAACAATCAGAAATGAACATGGAACAATAGACTGGTTCAAAATTGGGAAAGGAGTACATTAAGGTTGTATATTGTCACCTTGCTTATTTAACTTATATGCAGCGTACATCATGTGAAATGCCAGGCTGGATTAAAGCACAAGCTAGAATCAACATTACCAGAAGAAATATCAATAACCTCAGATATACAGATGACACCACCCTTATGGCAGAAAGTGAAGAAGAACTAAAAAGCCTGTTGATGAAAGTGAAAGAGGAGAGTGAAAAATCTGGCTTAAAACTCAACATTTGAAAAACTAAGATCATGGCATCTGGTCCCATCACTTCTTGGCAAATAGATGGGGAAACAATGGAAATAGTGACAGATTTGAAATTTTTTTGGCTCCAAGATCACTGCAGATGTTGACTGCAGCCATGAAATTAAAAGATGCTTGCTCCTTGAAAGAAAAGATATGACAAACATAGAGTGTATTAAAAACAAGAGACACTAATTTGCCAGCAAATGTCCATCTAGTCAAAGCTATGGTTTTTCCAGTAGTCATGTACACATGTGAGAATTGGATCATAAAGAAAGGTGAGTGTTGAAGAACTGATGCTTTTGAACTGTGATGTTGGAGAAGACTCTTGACAGTCCCTTGGACTACAAGGAGATCCAACCAGTTCATTCTAAAGGAGATCAGTCCTGGGTGTTCGTTGGAAGGACTGGTGCTAAAGCTGGAACTCCAATACTCTGGCCACCTCATGCGAAGAGTTGACTCATTGGAAAATACCCTGATGCTGGGCGGGATTAGGGGCAGGAGGATAAGGCAATGACAGGGGATGACATGGTTGGATGGCATCACCAACTCAATGCACATGAATTTCAATAAACTCTGGGAGTTGGTGAAGGACAGGGAACCCTGGCATGCAGTAGTCCATGGGATCACAGAGTAAGACAGGACTGAGTGACTGAACTGAACTGAGCATTTGGTAGGTGGTGCTGGGGGAAAAGATTCAGCTTGCCAGTGCAGCAGAGAGGCAGGTTCCATCCCTGAGTCAAGAAGGTCCCCTGGATAAGGGGATAGCAACCCACTCCAGTATTCTTGTCAGGAAATTCCCATGTAGAGAGGAGTCTGAAAGGTTGCAGTCCATGGGATCGCAGAGAGTCGGACACAACTGAAGTCGGACATGATTTCAGTTCGGTTCAGTCACTCAGTCGTGTCTGACTTTTTGTGACCCCAGAAATTGCAGCACACCAGGCCTCCCTGTCCATCACCAACTCCCGGAGTTCACCCAGACTCATTTCCATCAAGTCGGTGATGCCATCCAGCCATCTCATCCTCAGTCGTCCCCTTCTCCTCCTGCCCTCCATCCCCCCCAGCATCAGAGTCTTTCCAATGAGTCAACTCTTTGCATTTGACTCAGATGACCATTATATCTACTACTGTGGGCAGGAACTCCTTAGAATAAATGGAATAGCCATCATGGTCAACAAAAGAGTTTGAAATGCAGTACTTGGATGCAGTCTCAAAAACAACAGAATGATCGCTATTCGTTTCCCAGGCAAACCATTCAGTATCATAATAATCCAACTCTATGCCCCAAGAAGCTGAAGTTGAACGGTTCTATGAAGACCTCCAAGACCTTTTAGAACTAACACCCAAAAAAGATGTCTTTTTTAATGAAAAATTAGGAAGTTAAGAAACACATACAGGTGGTATCTGAAATACAGGTGGTATCTGAAGATTAAAGATAGGATGAGATAATTGTGGGTATAAGTGCAGCTAGAAATGAGGTGAGGCCCAAGGACCATATCTTGAACATTGCCATGTTTAAAAGAAGAAGAGAAAGATCCAGCAAATGAGACAGAGGATTATCAGACAAGGAGACAGGAGACCCTCATGCAACTGTAGTGCTATGGGAGCCAATTAACGAACTTAAAGGAGAAGTGACTAGCAGTGTCAAAAGATGTTCAGGGTCCAAGTGAGATGATTATAAGAGACCACAGAATTAAACAAAATAAAGGTTTTGGGAGACTCTGACAAGGGCAGTTCTGGGGAAATGGTAGCACGTTAAGGACAGACAATTCTTCTGAGGCTCTTTTCTTACCTCATCTGACTTTTAGACAGAAAGAAAATCCATGTATTTCATCAGAAACTGACACAAATATATACTGTAAAGCAGCAGCAGTCTGGTCATATCATACCTTATTTCATTCTAAAGGAACAGAGCTCAAAACATCTAGAAAATTCCACAAAAGTACAATAACCCACTTCACTTTCTTAAAACAGAAAATTGTTTTCTGTACCAAGAGGAACTGAACTAGGAATTCTGGTTGCCTAACTGAAGTGGCCACCTTCCTCTAACTATGTTATGGAAGCCAAAGAATTCCCTTTCATTTGTCAACAAATCAAACTTCCCTCAAATTAGTAGCTGGAAAAATAGATTAGCTCAGGCTTGTGTTATTACCTTATAATGCCATTTATCTCCTGAGAACTTTAACCCCAGGGGCCAATGCATCTGTCTGATTCATCCAGGGTCAGCACAGGTGAGTCTCAGATAATGCCAGCCTCCTGCTCAGAAACCTCGGTAGAGCTGCCATGAGTCTAGGAGAACTATGAACAAGATGTGGCAGGAGGAGAGGCCTCTGATCCCTGATCCACCCTGCTTTCTGTGCATCCAGAAAACTGGACTGAGGGAAATGACAGAGAGAGGACTGATTTTAGCCTATCATTTGCAAACTTACACTTTTGGACAACTTTCAAAGCACTACTGTCTGACTATATGCTAAAGAGAAAAAAAATTAATTAAAACAATGTCCTTCTTATAATATAGAGATTTGCTAAATTATTATAATATAGCCCCACACTCTAGTGTGGCCCTTATAACAAAGGATTAATTTTCTCATTCTGTAAGGTGCTGTGAGATCTTCAGAAAACACAGGTTAAACAATGTCCAGAATTTGAAAGTAGGAACCAGTATTGGAAGAATAATTTGATAATTAAAAATTCTCATGGGAGACTTCCCTGGTGGCCTAGTGGCTAAGACTATGAGCTCCCAGTGCAAGGGTCCTGGGTTCAATCCCTGGTTAGGGAACTAGATCCCACATGCTACAGCTAAGAGTTTGCATGCTGCAACTAAGACCCAGTGCAAACAAATAAATACATATTAAAAAAAATTTTTTTATGGAGTGGAGTCAAGTTATTATTGCAACTGAAATAGCTGCAAGAGATAAGAAGACAATTTTCATATTTTTGAATCAAATTGTATTTAATACATTCTTCTAATTTAAATATTCAATTTGTAGGATAAACAATTTTAACAGCCAGTAGAACTCTTAATATTTATTGCAAAAGATTCTTTTGGGTTCTTTTTTTTTTTTGATGGAGATATCTTCCTTTAAAAATTCTCATGGGAGACTTCCCTGGTGGCCTAGTGGCTAAGACTATGAGCTCCCAGTGCAAGGGTCCTGGGTTCAATCCCTGGTTAGGGAACTAGATCCCACATGCTACAGCTAAGAGTTTGCATGCTGCAACTAAGACCCAGTGCAAACAAATAAATACATATTAAAAAAAATTTTTTTATGGAGTGGAGTCAAGTTATTATTGCAACTGAAATAGCTGCAAGAGATAAGAAGACAATTTTCATATTTTTGAATCAAATTGTATTTAATACATTCTTCTAATTTAAATATTCAATTTGTAGGATAAACAATTTTAACAGCCAGTAGAACTCTTAATATTTATTGCAAAAGATTCTTTTGGGTTTTTTTTTTTTTTTGATGGAGATATCTTCCTCTTCCTCTGAAACCCAAAATGTAATCATAAATTTTGAGACTTTTCAAACAGAACCTTTTGAGATATAGAGTAGAAAAAAAAATGAGCTATCTTTTCTTTCTCTCTGCCCATACTCAACATCTAGTGAATTTACAATTTAATCAAAAACAGGAATGAGAAAAGAGCTATATGATCTAAATTGCAGATATTAGAAAAAATATTGCTTTATAAAAACATGGCAAGAGAATAGTATTAAAAAATTGAGGTTTGGCATTTTAGAATATCTTGTCTCTGTATTAAGTATATCTGAGAATGTGAGCTGAATATCTAGGAATTTGACAGATTCATAAACAGTAAGGAAGGACTCTAACAACTACACTGTGGAGAACAATCATAAAGTTAAGTTACTCTTAAGAAAGAACTTAATTAAACTCTTAAGAGAGAACTTAATTAAACTTTCATTCATGACAAAATTATTTTATAGAAGCATGCAACATTTTGGTGTATTTCAATTATATTAAGAGTATACTTGCATTCAATATTTATGTATATTTCATGTATACTATGTACTGTGAAGTCAAGTAGGCCATAGGAAACACTACTACAAATAAAGCTGGTGGAGGTGATGGAATTCCAGCTGAGCTATTTCAAATCCTAAAAGATAATGCTGTTAAAGTGCTGCATTCAAATATGCCAGCAGATTTGGAAAACTCTGCAGTGGTCACAGGACTGGTAAAGGTCAGTTTTCATTTCAATTCCAAAGAAAGGAAATTTAAAGAATATTCAAACTACTATGCAACTGTGCTCATTTCCCATGCTAGTAAGATTAGGCTCAAAATCCTTCAAACTCTGCTTCCCAGTACATGAACTGAGAACTTCCAGATGTACAAGTTGGGTTTAGAAAAGGCAGAGGAATCAGAGATCAAATTTCCAATAATCGTTATATCATAGAGAAAGCAAAGGAATGCCAGAAAAACAACTACTTCTGCTTCATCAACTATGCTGAAGCCTTTGACTGAGTGGATCACAACAAACTGTGGAAAACTCTTAAAGAGTTGGGGTTACCAGACCACCTTACTTGTCTCCAGAGAAACCTGTACACAGGTAAAGAAGCAACAAAACCTTACATGCAACAACTGACTGGTTCAAACTTTGGAAAGGAGTACAACAAGGCTGTATATTGTCACTCTGTTTATTTAATTTCTATGTAGAGTACATCATGAGAAATACCAGGCTGGATGACTCACAAGCTGGAATCAAGATTGCCAGCAGAAATATCAACAATATGCTATTTGCATATGATACCAGTCAGAAAGTTAAGAGGAGCTCTTTGTGAGGATGAAAGAGGAGACTGAAATAGCTGGCTTAAAAGTCAACGTTCTAAAAACAAAGATCATGGCATCCAGTCCCATCACTTCATGGCAAATAGAAGGGGAGAAGTGAAAGCAGTGACAGATTTTATTTTCCTGGGCTCCAAAATCATTGTAGACAGTGACTTCAGCCATGACATTTAAAAAGTATTTGCTCCTTGGAAGGAAAGCTATGGCAAACCTCAACAACATATCAAAAAGCAAGGATATCAATCACCTTGCCACTAAAGATCTATAGTCAAAGCTATGGTTTTTTCAGTAGTCAAGTATGAATGTAAGAGTAGATCATAAAGAAGGCTGAGCACCAAAGAATTGATACTTGCCAACTGTGGTGCTAGAGAAGACTCTTGAGAGTTCCTTGAACTGCAAGGAGATCAAATCAGTCAATCCTAAAGGAAATCAACACTGAATATTCATTGGAAGGACTGATGCTAAAGCTGAAGCTCCGATACTCTGTCCACCTGATGCAAAGAGCTGACTCATTAGAAAAGACCCTAATGCTGGGAAAGATTGAAGGCAAAAGGAGAAGGGGCGGCAGAGGAAAAAGAGATGATTAGATAGCATCACTGACTCAATAGACATGAGTTTGAGCAAACTCCAGGAGACAGTGAAGGGCAGGGAATCCTGGCGAGCTGCAGTCCATGGGGTTCAAAGAATCAGACAGGACTTTGCAACTGAACAACAATGACAACAGCAATAGTTATGCAGCCATAGGATCAGATAAAGGAGAAGGGGCGGCAGAGGAAAAAGAGATGATTAGATAGCATCACTGACTCAATAGACATGAGTTTGAGCAAACTCCAGGAGACAGTGAAGGGCAGGGAATCCTGGCGAGCTGCAGTCCATGGGGTTCAAAGAATCAGACAGGACTTTGCAACTGAACAACAATGACAACAGCAATAGTTATGCAGCCATAGGATCAGAATTCGGAGAAGTTGATGGCACCCCACTCCAGTCCCCCTGCCTGGAAAATCCCATGGGCGGAGGAGCCTGGTGGGCTGCCGTCCATGGGGTCTCTAAGAGTCGGACACACCTGAGCAACTTCACTTTCACTTTTCACCTTCACACATTGGAGAAGGAAATGGCAACCCACTCCAGTGTTCTTGCCTGGAGAATCCCAGGGACGGGGGAGCCTGGTGGGCTGCCGTCTATGGGGTTGCACAGAGTTGGACATAACTGAAGTGACTTGGCAGCAGCAGCAGTAGGATAAGAACTCAGATTTCTTGAATTTCAACAAAATGTTTTTTGCCACTACCTTAACCTGATAAAATAAAAAGTGCTGCACAAGATAGACATTAAAATCCAAACAAATATCTTACGGCTGATTTCATATTGATATATGGCAGAAACCAACACAGTATTGTAATTATCCTTGAATTAAAACTATTAAAGAAAAAAATGAAATAAATATATACTTTCATCTTTCTATGAGAAAGACTAATAAAAGGACCTAATTTATACTGAGAATTTTCTATGTAGAGGAAGGGAATAAGCAAAGGAAAGAAGCATTTCAGGTGCAACATAAATAGAGATGCATGTACTTTCTCATTCCTGAGATTTAAAAAAATAATAATAAT
>SJYC01146478.1:0-14392 GCA_006408675.1 Madoqua kirkii | reverse complement strand
GGGAGAAGTGAAAGCAGTGACAGATTTTATTTTCCTGGGCTCCAAAATCATTGTAGACAGTGACTTCAGCCATGACATTTAAAAAGTATTTGCTCCTTGGAAGGAAAGCTATGGCAAACCTCAACAACATATCAAAAAGCAAGGATATCAACCACCTTGCCACTAAAGATCTATAGTCAAAGCTATGGTTTTTTCAGTAGTCAAGTATGAATGTAAGAGTTAGATCATAAAGAAGGCTGAGCACCAAAGAATTGATACTTGCCAACTGTGGTGCTAGAGAAGACTCTTGAGAGTTCCTTGAACTGCAAGGAGATCAAATCAGTCAATCCTAAAGGAAATCAACACTGAATATTCATTGGAAGGACTGATGCTAAAGCTGAAGCTCCGATACTCTGTCCACCTGATGCAAAGAGCTGACTCATTAGAAAAGACCCTAATGCTGGGAAAGATTGAAGGCAAAAGGAGAAGGGGCGGCAGAGGAAAAAGAGATGATTAGATAGCATCACTGACTCAATAGACATGAGTTTGAGCAAACTCCAGGAGACAGTGAAGGGCAGGGAATCCTGGCGAGCTGCAGTCCATGGGGTTCAAAGAATCAGACAGGACTTTGCAACTGAACAACAATGACAACAGCAATAGTTATGCAGCCATAGGATCAGAATTCGGAGAAGTTGATGGCACCCCACTCCAGTCCCCCTGCCTGGAAAATCCCATGGGCGGAGGAGCCTGGTGGGCTGCCGTCCATGGGGTCTCTAAGAGTCGGACACACCTGAGCAACTTCACTTTCACTTTTCACCTTCACACATTGGAGAAGGAAATGGCAACCCACTCCAGTGTTCTTGCCTGGAGAATCCCAGGGACGGGGGAGCCTGGTGGGCTGCCGTCTATGGGGTTGCACAGAGTTGGACATAACTGAAGTGACTTGGCAGCAGCAGCAGTAGGATAAGAACTCAGATTTCTTGAATTTCAACAAAATGTTTTTTGCCACTACCTTAACCTGATAAAATAAAAAGTGCTGCACAAGATAGACATTAAAATCCAAACAAATATCTTACGGCTGATTTCATATTGATATATGGCAGAAACCAACACAGTATTGTAATTATCCTTGAATTAAAACTATTAAAGAAAAAAATGAAATAAATATATACTTTCATCTTTCTATGAGAAAGACTAATAAAAGGACCTAATTTATACTGAGAATTTTCTATGTAGAGGAAGGGAATAAGCAAAGGAAAGAAGCATTTCAGGTGCAACATAAATAGAGATGCATGTACTTTCTCATTCCTGAGATTTAAAAAAATAATAATAATTATAAAAAATAATAAAAATAACATGGCATGTTAGAGGAACTGAAAGCAGGGCTGGAGTGTAGGAGCTCAGAGAGGTCCTCAGAGCTCCCTGGGGACATGGACAGAGGTTGGCCCAAGTGGAAGCATGGAGTCCTGGACTGGGTTTTTTCCTAGATGCAAAGGAATTCACAGAAGGATGCTTAGCAGAGGGGCCATATGCCCAATATCTTGACTATGTAAAAGAAATGTTTTTGCCTCTTAAATGTGTAAACTATATACAATATCAGGTTCAAAAATGGAGTATTCATTAAAGTTCATTTCACTCCTCTTTTACAACCACCCACTTCTCTGTCCCAGATCAAACACTATTTCTTCTTTATTTTTTTTTACAAAAATTGAAATATACTCATTGTTTGCATTTTGCTTTATTTCCTTAACCATCTTAGAGCACTTTTCACATCAGTTCACTTAGAGCTGACCAAAAGCTGCATAGTACACTATTGCATGGATATACAAGTCTTTATTTAAATCAGTTTTCCCTTTATAGATATTTAGGGGATATACCAGAGAAGGCAATGGCAACCCACTCCAGTACTCTTGCCTGGAAAATCCCATGGACAGAGGAGCCTGGTGGGCTGCAGTCCATGGGGTCGATGAGTTGGGCACGACAATCAATTTTGATTGATAATGCCATATTGTTCCCTAAGGTGAGTAAATTAATTTATACTCCCATCAAGGTGTTGAGCACCTATTATCCTATTATCACTCTGTTGTGTCCAACTCTGTGCAACTACTCAGACTGCAACCCATCAGGCTTCTCTGTTCATGGAAGTTTTCCAGGCAATAGTACTGGAGTGGGTGGGTTGCCATTTCTTACTTCAGGGGAATCTTCCCAATCCAAGGATCAAACCTGCATCTCTTGCATCCCCTGCATTGGCAGGAGGGTTCTTTACCATTGAGTCACCTGGGAAGCCCTCTTGCCAACACAAGGTATGACCAGAATTTTTAAAATTCACCAGTCTGATAGATGGAAAATGGCATCTTGTTGTAACTTGAAGTTCTGTTAGGAAGAGGACAGGTCATCTCCATTGCACATGGCAATGACTTGAAGGGGGTGAGAGTGAAATCAGGGAGAGCAGTGAGCCCGGCTGGAATGGCTGGGTGTGGCAGTGGAGACTAGGAGTGGGACAAAGCCCCACACGCCGTGCAGGTGGAACTGAACCAGCAGGTTAAAGCTGTGCACAGCACTGACCCTGGGGGTCAAAGGTGACTCGGGTATGTGAATGGTGGTGGGAGAGGGATTTGGAAGTGGCATGTGAGACTGAATGAAGACCTCGAGCTCCTTTAGGGCAAACATGTGCTATTTTAGCGTTGCCTAGGAGACATGCAGGCAGAGATGTTGTGGAGGCATAGGATATGCAGGTCTGAAGCTTGGAAGGCAGGTCTAGGCTGGGGAGGTACATTCAGGACAGTCCATACTTGTAACAGACTTTACCTAGGGAACCTGTGGAAGGGTTTCAGATTGTTCACGATGCATCTCAGTGTGACACCCAATTGACCAAAACATAAAATCTATAGAAATGTGAGTTCCTTAAGAAATCTTGGTTCAAGTACTCTCATAATGTAGGTGGAGCTAGGAATGGGAAGGATGCATCTTCTGAGAGAAGGAATAGATGTTTTATGAAAAGTTCTTGTTAAAAATAAGCTATAACTCCATCTTTACATTCTTCAGTCTTTCTTTTTTAATCAACCTTTAAAAAAATAAAAGGACTTCTGTAGCACATTTGGGAAACACAAAAAATCATAAAGAAGCTATAATAATCCATTAAATAGAGAACATATCACAGATTTAGTTATCTGTAGGATTCTCCTACTGCCTATATGTATCAATGAGTTTTTCTTATTTTATTCACAGTTTTTGAAATCAGTAATTAATGTTGTGAGAATATCTATAAATAATAACCTGCTTTCCTTTAAAAGAATAACCAGCTTTATACAGCCATCATTACATTTGCTGTCAATTCACTTTCATTAGCTACTTACTCTAACTTTGAACTTTTATTTTTGTGAAGATTAACACCAAAATATCCAGAAGCATATTTTTCTTTGCCTCAAATCAACTTAGAGAACAATAAAGCTCAGTTAATCTAGATCAACTTTATTCTCTTATCTGCTACGTTGTTTCAGTCATGCCCAACTTTACGCGACCCCATGAGATGGCAGCCCACCAGGCTCCTCCATCCCTGGGATTCTCCAGGCAAGAACACTGGAGTGGGTTGCCATTTCCTTCTCCATATTCTCTTATCAATACCACCTAATTCTAATTTCTCTCTGTCCCAGAATAAATGGGTCTGGCCTATATATACCAATCTAATTTGGACAACTTTTGAGCAGAAATATAAAAAGATATAAACTGAGACATACGAGGCCATGACTGAAGCATTGTTTATAGGGCCAAAGGACTGGAAACAACTTAAATGTGCATCATAAAGGACTGTCACATTCATAGGATAAAATATAACGTGGCTGTGACAAGGAATTGAGGACATGAGGAGGAGGGAAACTATAATCTATTGGCTTAAAAAAAATCAATGTTTAGTATGACTTGCATTGTAACTATGAAAATGGAGATATTGTAAATAACATTATTGCTTGATTTTTAAAAAGCAGCTGTAAATAAATTCTTGTCCACATATAGAGGGTTTACAAGAGAGTTTTAACCTTAGTACAACTAAGGACTTGGATTTAAGGTGGAAAGCTAACTTAATTCACACTCTATTTTCTGTTGTATTGTTGGAACTCTGTTGTGCATTTTTTAAAAAATTTAAAAGTAAACAGAGAAATAAAATTCCTCATCTCAGCCCATGCCGTGCACACTGCCTCCCTCCTCCTTCTCTCACTGCCTTGTGGAGACAAGCGTTGCTGCTCTCTGCCCTCAGCTCTGCACCCACACCCTGACGATTCCACACTAGTCACAGTCCGCTCTCCTGAACTGGTTCTTCATTAGTCGATGCTAATCCCTCTTTTAGAAATGTGACACACTTCATGGGAAAGCTTCTGCTTGAACTCTGTTTTGCTGATAATGTTAGTCTATTCTGTCCAATAACAAACACATCATTGTGACTCTTGTTTATCCTTCTTGCTTCCTATTCCCCCCCACTGTCACCCCAAAGTTGCCTTGCCCACAGAAAGCTGCACAGAAGGCCCCACATGGCTATTACATCACATTGACAGTAAACAGTAGCTATAAGGTGATTTTTTAGTCAAGGCAATTGTAAGACAAGGGGTTCAATAGTAGATGTGCCCTTTGGAATAGAAGACTAGAGTTGAGGGTTGATCTGTTCATGACATACATCTGTTACAGAAAAATAAACAGCTAAAATAAACATTAATGATGCACTTTCTACATACTATTGCTACTGACATCTCATTATTTAAAGTTAATTTGGAGCAGAAACTTTCTTACTATCAATCGACAGGAATCTGAAGCTAGGTTTGTGCATGAAACAGTAATTTACATTCACAGTATTAACCTCCAGTCTTGGTTCTGTTGAGGTCAACTACATGTTTCTAATTATTCTACTTCCTCTAAATCCAGAAGATAAAACTTTTTCTGGGGAGGAGGGTGATACTTTCCTCCAAACAAAAGGGGAAAACATAGCCAACTATTAAACCAAGGACCTTTCTTAGAGTGTTTTCCAACATGCTTATGAGATCAGTCAAAATATTTATATATACTCAAGCACTTTGAAATCTCAAGCTGTTTTGACCAGCTGTCATTTTGGTGTCAAACTCCGGTCATTTTAATGTGAAACAAAGGTTAACTGAGAGTTTGTCTTCCTCTTCTCCTATTAGTGTGATACTCTATAGTTACCAACTCTGCTTAAACTCCCGACAGTAGGTCCCCACTGCAGACTGCTGTTATCCAGGCCTGTGGGGTTTCTTGACTGTTTATAAATAAAATAAAAAGAAATGGAGAAAAGTAAAAATGTCAAATTAATATTTTATAGTATTGCCAACAACCAAAAAGATAGACAACCCAGTATGGTCTATGCATGTTTTGGCACTGACGGTTAGGAAACATTTGCATGTAAGAATGATATCCAGTGTGTGCACCATGCCAATTCAATTTTTGGTCTGTATCTAAAATAAGATGGCACCAACATAAGAGCTATAGATTTCCACGTGTATGAAACGTCTTGTCATGGTATGAAGTGTCCAGTGAAGAGAACAGAAATAACTATACAACATCTCTGTATGCTGACTAGACTTATGTTAGTGATATTTTCAAATGTATAGAAATATCAAATCATTGTGTTGTATAATAGGAAATAACAGGGCTGTAGCTCAATTATACTTCAAAAATAAAGAGTCATAGAAAAAGAGATCAGATTTGTCATAATCAGAAAGGTACACACTTCCAGTTATGAAATAAATAAATACAGAGATGTAATGTACAGCATAATAAACAGAATTAACACTGCTGCTGCTGCTGCTAAGTCTCTTCAGTCGTGTCCGACTCAGTGCGACCCCATAGACGGCAGCCCACCAGGCTCCCCCGTCCCTGGGACTCTCCAGGCAAGAACACTGGAGTGGGTTGCCATTTCCTTCTCCAGTGCATGAAAGTGAAAAGTGAAAGTGAAGTCGCTCAGTCATGTCCGACTCAGCGACTGCATGGACTGCAGCCTACCAGGCTCCTCTGTCCATGGGATTTTCTAGGCAAGAGTACTAGAGTGGGGTGCCATTGCCTTCTCTGGGTATTAACACTATTGTATGTTAAATATGAAAGTTGTTAAGAGAGTAAATCCTAAGAATTCTCATCAAAGGGAAAATATTTTTCAATTTTTAAAATTTTGTACGAGAAGATAGATATTCATTAAGCTTATTGTGATAGTCATTTTAGGATGCACATAAGTCAAATGTTGCATGTTGTACACCTTAAACTTACATACTGCTGCATGTTAATTATATCTTAAAAAAAAACTAGAAGAAGAAAAAATTAAAAATAATAAGATGGCATAGTCTTTTTTTCCATTGCTCATTCCAAAAACTACACTATAAACATCATTACTTTAGCTATGAGACTTTCCTTCATAGCTCAGTTGGTACAGAGTCTGCCTGCAATGCAGGAGACTTAGGTTCAATTCCTGGGTCAGAAAGATCCTCTGGAGAAGGATATGGCAATCCACTCCAATATTCTCACCTGGAGAATCCCCATGGACAGAGGAGCCTGGCAAACTACCATTCACTGGATCATAAGAGTTGGACACAACTTAGTGAATAAACCCACCACCACCAAGGATCATTACAAATTTTAATAAATTGTTGGTCTTTAAAAATACATTGTTTATTTCTAAAGTTTATTCTCTCAGTTTTCTGTTTAACTCTCAAATTTATATGCTAATACCTATTCCTGGCTTTTTTCCCTAGACTTTTAATTTTCACCTTAATTTTTATTTTATTTTTTTTTGCTAACCTGCATCAGGAAATTAATTATATGGAATTATTTTATTAGTCATCACATTAAAGAAGAAGGGCTTAGAATTACACATTCAAACCACAATAAATGAGGGAAAGTATTTGCAGGTATCTCCTTGGTTCCCTTTAAGTGAGGTTCTGAGTGACACAGTCTCCCAGTTAGCATTTGCTGTCATCCACACCTAGTTCATTCATCCGTCATTGAACATAAATGTGCCTCGCACCTGCTGTGAGCCTGGCATGACCATTGGTGCTGAGGAGGTGGTGGTGAACAAAAACAATCACTTATCCTCTGAGAAATGGTAAAGACATGACTGATCAATAATACAGACAGTGGTAAGTTTTATGACAAAAAGTAGTAGGCGTACAGGACAGAGAGTGAGAGAGGAGGTGCTATTTCAGATGTGTGATGAAGACAGCCTCTCTGGAGAGGTCCATCTGATACCACATCAGCAGAGGCCGTCAGGAGACCTGGGCTTGGCACGTTCAAGGAGCAGAAAGAAGGCAGGGAGTGAGGGTGAGGCGTGGGAGGCGAGGTCAGGGAGATAAGCAGGCCACAGGGAAGGAAGGCGCCTCGGCCACAGAAGGAGTTTGTTTTCTGTGCTAATGGTCATGGGAAACCATCGCTGGGAAAGTTACTCTGGAGCCTATGTAGAGAAGAAGTGCAGGGCTGCAGAGATGACGACTCTAGGAAGCTAGAAGGCCTTAAAAACAGTCCTGGCAAGAGAGGACAGTGATTTAGATTGGAGTTTAGCACAGGATATGGTAAGAATTGGGTGCCTTGGACGAAGCACTGATAGGGACTTTTTGAAAACTTAACGTAAAGAAGCTTAATGTTTCCTATACTTTAGCACTTTTTATTTCAAAGAAAATGAGTAAGAGTGAACAAAAAGCGTGGTATATCACTTCTTTCCCAACGGGTATAATCCCATTTCTCCAACAGCTTATTACTCATTGACATCATTTAATCACAGAATATTAGACTTGGAAGAGATCACAGAGTTACATACCTAATTATCTGTTTTGCTCTACTTGAACAGGTTGGAATCAAAGAAAGCACAGGGAATACCACATGTGGTCATTAATGCTTCCTGCTGCAATTATAATGTAAATACTAATAAGCCAAAATAACAAATTGTTTGTTATGTTCACATAATAATTTAGAATGAACAAGATTTCATTACAAATTTTCCCTTGAGAAATAATTCAATGAGCAGCCTAGATTTCTAAAATATCAATGGGCTGAACATAACTATCTATTTTCCTTTAATTTTGTGTGTCTAGGGGATATCTTTAACTTAAAATTTAACTACATTTTCAGGACACCAATTTTAAACTACTCACCTTTCTAAGACTTTTCTTAATAAGATCCCAGATAAGATCCCATATCATAGCTCTAATCATTAGAGAAATAGTTGGTGTGAATAAATCTTACATATGAAAATTCTATAATATAAAAAAACATTACTACTCAACTTATAGTACTGTGTTTTATTTAAAATGGTGTTTCTGAATATTTTATTTTAAAAACTTCATACTCTTCATCTCCTAGAGACAGTGAAAAATTTTTGTGAAACAGAAGAAATTATTTATTCAACAAACATTTATTGAGTACCTTCAGGGGCCAGGCATTGTTCTAGTCATTGAGGTTACAGCAGTGAGAGAAAGGCTATAAAAAAGCAAGCGATTTGTAATTTGTAATTACTTCATCAGCGTGATAGTGCCACGGGGAAAACTAAAGCATGGAAAAGCCAATGAGGAATATGGTAGAAGGAATTGCTATTTTATCCATAAGAGAAAAAGCCATTCAGATAAAGAGACTCTGTGCAGGCAGAGATGACAGCAAATGCCAAATGCACGAGGAGGAAGCACGTTTGGTGTATGCTAGGGGTAATAAGAAGATGTGGGTCACAGTGTTAAGCGAAGTGAAAGTGTTAGTTGCTCAGCCACGTCTGACTGTGAAATAGACTGTAACCCACCAGGCTCCTCTGTCCATGGAACTCTCCAGTCAAGAATACTGGAGTGGGTAGCCATTCCCTTCTCCAGGAGATCTTCCGACCCAGGGCTTGAACCCAGGTCTCTTGCATTGCAGGCAGGTTCTTTACCGTCTGAGCCACCAGGGAAGCCCAGGTCACAATGTTAGGCAGGGGCAAAATTCTGGGGGCCTCCTGGGCCACTGTGCAGACGTTGGCTTTTGCTCTGAGTAGGCAGGCACTGGAGAATTCCAAAGAGGAGAGCAGTGCAATCTGATTGACTATGTTGTAACAGGGTCACTCTGGCTGCTGTGTTGATCATTCTGAATGTGTGCACAGGTGTTCATGCTGGGGCCAGGTACTCTGTGGCAGAAGTGCTGTTAGGATACTACTGCAAAGATCCAGGCAAGAGAAGGCAATAGCTTGGACGACAGTGGGCAATGTGGAACTGGTGAGAAGTGGTTAGTTAGGCCCTGCGCGTCAACCAAACTGCCACTAAATCTGACATGGCTCATGAGGGAGAGGAGTGAGGGGTGACTCTGCGGTTGGGGCCTGACCAACCAGAAACATGGAGCTGCCCTTTACTGACAGGGGAGACCGCGAGAGGCAGGTCTAGAGTAAGCCCCTGGGGCTGAGTTTACTGAGGTGGGAGACTGCGAGATGCAGGTCTAGAGTGAACCCCTGGAGCTGAGTTTACTGAGTGAGGAGACTGTGAGAGGCAGATCTAGTGTGAACCCCCTGGAGCTGAGTTTTTCCCAGGGTAGGTTGGAGGCACTATTTAAACATCCAAGAGGAAACGTTGCAAAGCAGTTGAGATATGAGTTTAGCAGCTGAAAAGGGAGGTTGTGGCAAGAAATACAAATTGAGAAGCATGAACTTTCAATAATATTTAAAGCTGTGACATTAGCAACATTTAGGGTATGGACTCTAAGATTTTTGTGTATGAACCCTTTTGAAAATTTGTTAAAACCCACAGACTCTTTTCCTGAATGACATTTTAAATGCACAAAATAAAATACATCTTAAATATGTTTCAGTATATATAATTGGTATAAAGAAAGCCAATTATAATAAAACAAGTCAAAACATCTAAAAGTTACACGTAGTAAACTAATATTTTTATTGATACATTAAATAATGAGATATAAAAGTGAGCAAAATATAGTCACTTCAAAGAAATCATATGCATAAATATTTCAAGATATCTGTAACAGCTATAATGAGATGGAAATATCTGCAATTTTTTACTCGCATATAAACTCACAGATCTACCTGATATTACTGTGGTTTGGTTGTCTATGTTCACGATTTTAGGAAATGCAAAGTTCATCTAGAGGTTCATGAAAATGTTTCCCTTTTAAGATCACAGAGACCAGGCCTGTGGACTCCAGGTTAAGAATCTCTCACTTAGGGGTGGAACACAGCTAGAGAAGAGGGGAGGGCCACGGAGCAGAACTTGGGATTCTCCAGCATGCACAGCCAGGGGGAAAGGAGACATGGCAAGGAAAACGGAGAGAACGGGACAACATTTAAAATTAAAAGGAGATAATCTAAGTCAAGGAACGTGTTCCTCTTTAAATATCCTCAATCCTACCTATGCATTTGGCAGACAGCCTCAACTACATACTTCATGTCCTTATCAAGTCTTTTATTTACATATGCTTTTCCATATTGTTTTAGAATTCCAGTTTCTTGATAAGGAATTGTGTTTGTGTTATATTTAGGGAAACCTAGGTTTATTCCTAGAGTATCCTTTATCCAGGGCACATTAATCACTAGTATTTTCAATTTTATGTAGAGTAAATTGATTTTCTACATGGCATGCTTTCCTCTCAATCACTAGATTAGATTTTATGGGAAGATTAGATTTTGTGGGATCTAATGATCCCACAAAATAGCTACTTTATCCACTTTGGCAAATATTAAGTCACAATTTACCATCTAAATAATGAAAACAGCAGTTTATAATATATACTGAAATGTAGACTTTAATTGGCTTATTGAAGACATAAAGCTGATAATTTATGTGATGATGCTGATAACACACAATACTCATCCATAGCCACAAACAGAAGATGGAAAGGCTGATCATTAAATTGGGAAATAGGAGGATACTGCTTTTTTTGGAAAAACATTCATATACATTTTAGATATATATACACATATATAAGATACTATAAATTGATGTGAGCATCTAAAATGAAAGCCTAGAAAGATTATGGAAAAGCTCTGACAAATGGCAACAAAATTGCAACATTAAGCCTACTACTAAAAGGCACTTCAAAATCTGTTAGAGTAATGTTAAAAATAGATACAGCTTTCAAGTATCTTCCTTTACTCTATTTAGGTTGAAAGATTCTTTGAGAACAACTGGGAAGTGTAAACACATACTGAAGATTAGACAATGATATTGGTGTTAATTTTCTAGGGAGCAGTTACGTTGCTGTGGTTACATAGGAGGTTGTCCCAGAAATGCAGACTGACGTGTGTAGGGCTGAAGTGTTGCGCTGTCTACAGTTCAAAGTTTCAATAATCCAGAGAGGGAAAGTAAGTGTGTGTAGAGAGAAAGAGAAAGGAAAAAACAAAACAAAACAAAACAACAGAGGAAGGAGACAGGATATGAGGGAAAGTTTTAATTACTGAATAGTAGAAAACGACAAAGGTATTAACTCTACTAGTCTTTAAAATTTTCTATAGATGGGAAAACTATCAAAACTAAAAGCTGTGGAAAAAATTCCACAGCAGTGTATATACTGTTAATCTCCTACAATAATGGTACATAAATCTATAATAGACATACCAAAAACAAGGAGGTAATGATATATACAGTATAAATTTTAAAAGAAATATGAATTTCCTATAAACTGAATTCAAAATACAAATTATTAAACAGGACAATCATTTCATATGCATTAAAAGTGTGATACACAGGAGAGAATAACTTCCTGATGTCCCCTAGTTGTGCCCTTCCAATTCAGGGTCTCTAATCTCAACCGGATCTCACTGGTGCTCAAAAATTATCAGTCCTCAGTTTCTCTAAACCTCCAAAGGCAGTATTTACATTGTTATCATTCTCAAAACTTCCATTACTCTTTGAGCAGATGATCTCATTTCCAAGTTCAAAGAAAACAGAAACTTCAGGTGGTAAGTCCTTCACCTGCATGCTCTGTGGCAGACGCTGCCATCTGGCTGATCCAACTGCCATTTCAAGTCTGTGATTTCTTCCACTTGAGAAGAGAAGGAGAGGAATGCTTTCCCAGCCTCTCTTGGAGTGACACGTGGCCATGTGACCCAGTACTGGCCAATGAGATGTAAGCAGAGGGATCCCGGAGGCCCCTGGAGACACTTTCCTGCTTAGAGGACCAGGTGTGGCCAGCGCCGTGCCCTCCCCTCCCTCCCGCCTTGCAGGCGGCCTGGGAGGGAAGGTGAGTGCAGGGAGGCCCCCTCAGTGGACCTCGCGAGTGCACCCTGTCACTGAGCGCAGAAGCCATGCGGCAGTTGCTTCCCTGAGAGAAACACTGTCACTTCAGAAAACTAAACCTCTGCAAGGGTGAGGCCCTCTTAGTGGCGGGGTTTTCTGTTATTTGCAGTGGACAGCATTCCTAGCTGACGCTGAAGCTGCTGTCTCCCTTCCACAGGTAAGAGGGCGCCTTATCCAGCACTAGGGACCCCACTCCCACCTTCTCAGAGGCCCCTCTGCTGACTGCACCCTTCAGGATCTTCACCCTTTCTCTAACTATTTCACGTCATCAGTGTTTCAGGCCCCGATTCCCCTGCACTAAATAACACATTCACGTATGAAACAGACTGTCCCTCAACCTGCCGTCTTCCTGAGCTGCTTCTGCCTTATCTCTGTCCTTCCTTTCCCCATCATTCTTCTTAAAAGAGCTATCTCCATCCACAGTCTCCAATTCCTGTTTCCTGTTTCTCAACTCACTGTACCTGGATTGTGCCCTGGCCACTTCTGAAAGTGCTTTTGCCAAGGTCAACAGCTACATCTTACTGAAATATCCTATGGGAATTTTCTTGTTCTTAACTTAGTTTACCACTTTGTCGCATTTGACACCATGACCATACTATCCTTTTTGAAATATTTTCTCCCTTAGAATTTTAGAAAGTATTCTGTCCTAGTTTTCCTTCCTTCCTCTGGCAGAGCCTTCTGAGCCTCTTTTGAAGGATCCTGTTTTTGCCTGTTGGTATGAAATTAGTATCTGTATATTGCGGTATCCCCAATCTGCATCTCTTCAGGAGCTGAAACCTTCCTCTTGCCCATGTTTTCTTTCTCCACAAATGGTACCATCCACCCAGTGCTCCAAGCCAGATTCGAAAAGGATCCTTGATGTCCCCTCTCTCCCGTTCCTCAAATCCAGTTAATAGTAAGCCCTGTGAATTCCGCGTCCTAAAGCTCTGTGACCAGCCCCCTCTTTCTGTCCTGCTAACCTTCTCCCAGGTTAACCTCTTCCGGCATCAGCTTCCTAAACCTCTCCCTCAGGTGGCCTCATCTTTAGGCTCTCGTTCTGGTGGTCTTGCCACCCTCTCTTTTACTTCTAAGCGTGTGTGCATGTCCCCTGACCAGAATTGTTTTCACAAAGCTGAGTATCACTAGTGCTAACCTTTCAATTCTCAGTTTAGCTTTCCGCTGCTCTGGGACCTTAAGCTGGCAGGGTGTTCCTGCTATGTGTTTGTATAACATCCTATACCTTCTATCTTATTTTTGTTTTGTTTTGCTACATAAGGACACACTTCATTTCTCCACATACATTCCTTAGTTAGATTATAATGCCAAGATTTGAATTTTCTTGGCACTAAGACAACAATTCTCTGTATAGCACAGGTATTCATTAATGGTTGTGAATTGAATCCCTGTAATATTAAGGATCTGCATTTTTTAAAGAGTCACTTACTCTACAATGAAAAAAAAGACATAAATTTAAAGAAAGCTATTAAAATGACTTTGGTAGTCATTTAGACAATTCTATTTTACTTATTGAAGAGGGCATGGAAACCCACTCCAGTGTTCTTGTCTGGATAGAGGAGCCTGGCGGGCTACCGTCCATGGGGTCACAAAGAATCGGACATGACTGAGCAACTAAGCACAGCCCAGCATTCCACTTATTAGGATAGATATATGCTACTTTTGAAGACAAGAGTGACCTTCTATCATCCCTGAGGTATAAAAATTGGTTATTGCCTATTGCAGTAAAAATTCCAAGAAAAATAATTAAACAAATTATGTGTAAACCACTAACTGAGTCTATATGGATTGTCCACAAGGCAAAGGGCATAAAATACATTCACTCACTAGTGCTGGTGAGACTAGTGGAACTCTCATATACTGCTGGCAGGACAGTAAGATGATAACATCACTTTTGAAAACTCCATAACTATTTCTTAGAAATTAAACATGCACCTATCATATACCCCAGCCAGTAAAAATGCATGAGGAAAAGTTATGGAGTGATAGAAATGTGCTATATGTCTTGATTGTGACAATAATTATATGAGCCTACACATTTTTCAAGTCATCATATTGCATACTAATATGTAAGTGACATTATCTTATGTAAATTAACTCAATTAGTTTTCTTGATTTTTCAAAAAAATTGCAAATATTTTGACTGAGTAATTTGATGAATTAAAGAAGTGCTA
>SJYC01146477.1:0-16495 GCA_006408675.1 Madoqua kirkii | reverse complement strand
TCCTTTTAATAACATACTGACAGAATGTTTTGATGACTAATATTTGCTTCAGAAAAATTCAGACCAGAATTATGTGAAAGTATTTAATAAACAAAACTTACCATATATTGAGAATTATTGAAGCTGGGTGACTGATGTGCAGGTTACATTATACATTTATCTCTACTTTTTTGTAGCCTTTTAAGAATTGTTAGTTTAGAAAGTAAAATAAATAAAAGTGTAAAAATATTTAAATGCATCCAAAAGCTTTAACATGACTTAAGTAGAAAATTTAATTACATAAAGTCTAATTAAGTCAATCTAACTTAATCATCAGAAAAGCAGAGGCCAACAAGACTAAAATAATTTAAAAATAAGACCCTTATGTAACAGTGTTACACATAAATTCGGAAACAACAGCGTGACATTCTTGAAACATCAGATTATTACCAGGATTTACTGTAATTAGTTTTCTTTACTTAATATGCATGTGCTTCAGATTACAAAACCAAGAAGTTGCTTTGTATGATGAACCAAAGGTTGACACTTTGATCAGCTGAAGCTTTTAAAAAATTTTCAGCGATCAATACAATATAACTGGATACAAAAAAATGCCATCTGAATTCCAGATAAATTTTAAGATAAGCCACCTATTTCTTGATTCTAAGGAGAAAATGGATTTTTTTTTCCAGGTTATATAAGCTATGTACATAGGGTTCCCTAGTGGCTCGGATGTTAAAGCATCCACGTGCACCACGGGAGACCTTGGCTAGAAAGATCCCCTGGAAAAGGGAACAGTTACCCACCCCAGTATTCTGGCCTGCAGAAGTCTATGAACAAAGAAACCTGGAAGACTACAGTCCAAGAGGTCACAAAAAGTCAGACTGGACTGAGTGATTTTCACGTTCTTTCACTTCAAGTAGCTCAGCTGGTAAAAGATCAGCTTGCAATGCAGGAGACCCCAGTTCAATTCCTGGGTCAGGAAGATCTGATGGAGAAGGGATAGGCTACCCACTCCAGTATTTTGGTCTGGAGAATTCCATGGACTGTATGGGGTCGCAAAGAGTCGGGCACGACTGAGCAACTTTCACTGTCATGCACATGAAGTGTATGACAAAGGGTAATATTGTCCTCTGTATTGCTAAATACAAAATATGTTTCAGTACAATAACATAAGTTTACAAAGGAAAATTATGTCTATATGCCAACACACTCAACATCCAAGAAAAAAAGATCAAGGCCAAAAATTCAAAGAAATAAATGTCATTTAAAAAGTTTATCAATGATGTTTCAAGCCAAATATGGTTTGGGGATATGATTTGTGACAAAATGCCCGACAAAAACTGTTAATTCATCCTTTCAATTCTATGTGCATATGCTTTAGGATTTCAGATCATTAGCACTTCTATGACTATTTGCTTCTACCTCTAAACTGTAAGCTCTCTGAATGCAGGCACTCAGTCCTAAGCGGTGTTTGCATCACCTATTAAACCCCATACAACATTGGGATTCACAAAAAGAAAAGCCTAGAGCCTAATGAATAAAGCCCACATCACATACTGCGGCAGCCTAGATCTTAGAGCCATACTGTTCACAGATGGGGTGGCTGACTGCCTCACAATTCCCAGGTGGCCATGCCTGTGTGACACCCTTTCTCTGGTTAAAGACTCTACCATCCGGTCACACAAACCAAGAGCAGGCATGCAAACCAAACCTGATTAATGAGCGTCCTTCCAGATCTCAGAAATGGATTCTGAGAAGGAGCCATTTAATTCCCAGGTGGCCATGCCTGTGTGACACCCTTTCTCTGGTTAAAGACTCTACCATCCGGTCACACAAACCAAGAGCAGGCATGCAAACCAAACCTGATTAATGAGCGTCCTTCCAGATCTCAGAAATGGATTCTGAGAAGGAGCCATTGCATCCTTTTCCTCTAGAATCTGAGAGCTTTAAGCATGTGAGCTTTGGCGCTGTCAGGAGCTGCCTGTTTAGTTTCACAGAGAAGCTAGTTTCCACAGCCAACATCCAGAAAGCAGAGTGGGGAGACAGCACGTGGTCAGATGAGCCAGGCATCCCTGAAGTCAGCTTCCCCCCTGCTCTTCCCACAGTTAGGTTCATGTAAGGACTGCATCACTAGATGCCAGACTTCCAACTAACACAGACAGAGTTTTGTATTACTGTAAGGACTTTTGGAATTTATGGAGTCCCAAATCCTCATGCTAGTTATTAGGAAGATGGATTAGAAAGGTTAAGTACCTTGCCAGAAGTCTCAGAATGGATTTGTAAGGAAGTAGGAAGCTCTGGAAGATTCTACAGCTGGGCTCACCCTCACTCATCCTAACTTCAACATTTTTCAGTGTTCTTGCAGCTAGGGCGCAGGCATGTGGCCCAGGTTCCTGGCCAGCAGAGCTGTCTAGCCAGGACTTGGATGAGGAATGAGCGGTGAGAGGTGACAGCCGTGCAGGAGCTGGTGTCTTCTGGGAAGGCTGGTGGGAGAGCCCTGTGGTGCTTCCAGGACAGTGAGGGGGCCCGGCAGGCACCTGCTGCCTGCCCGAGGCAGCAGTGGCTCTGTGGCGCCACTCTGTCTATGCTTTGATTGAGAAGCACCCAAACTTCGTGTTCCCAAGATTCTGGGAGCCACCTAATAGCTTTTAATAAATCCCTTTCTGCTTAAACCACCTAGAGTTCTGCTAAGACTAGAAACCTTGACTTGCATAGAATTTGGTACCTGGAAATGGGGTTCTGTGCCTAAAATGTAGAACTGGGTTACTGGAGGAGGTGGCGCTCTGAGCAGAAAAGGCACACACTGGAAGCAGAAAGCTAGTAGCTTTGTGACACAAAATGCTGCAGAACTATCCCCTGATGCACCTCAGAAAACAGACGAGGTGCTGTGAATGTTCTGTTAGAGGAGATCATAAGAAAAATGTGCCTAAAATGAGGAGATTTAGTAGGAGTACTCAGAATTCCTAAACTCCTTCCCAAATTCAGTATCACTTAGAAATTGTTTTCAACTGCGTCAAAACCTAAAACAAACAAACACAAACCAGGGACTTAAATCTGGGACTTTTTTTTTCCTCAAGCTCTGAAGATTAATGGACATTATAAAGGAAGAGTCAGTCTGCACACTTAATATGTTGAAAATGGCAATCCCAAATCATCAGGAAACAATAAAATAATGAGCAATTTGCTAACAAGAGAGAGAAGTAGACAGCATGCTATGGCAAGAGTTCACTGAGATCACTTTGTATTTCGCTCATGGATGCTGCTTTGTAGCTTAAAATATATTTTCATATATTCCTCCTCTCTCCTCTTCCTCCTCGGCGTCTCTTCCTCCTCTCTCTCCTCCTGTTTCTCTGCCCTTTACTTCTCTCTCTCCCCTTCTCCTGTTTTCCTTTGAGAACCTTATAACCCTGTAGGATATCTGCTGCTGCTACTGCTGCTAAGTCGCTTCAGTCGTGTCCGACTGTGCGACCCCATAAACCGTAGTAGCCGTGCAGGAGCTGGTGTCTTCTGGGAAGGCTGGTGGGAGAGCCCTGTGGTGCTTCCAGGACAGTGAAGGGGGCCCGGCAGGCACCTGCTGCCTGCCCGAGGCAGCAGTGGCTCTGTGGCGCCACTCTGTCTATGCTTTGATTGAGAAGCACCCAAACTTCGTGTTCCCAAGATTCTGGGAGCCACCTAATAGCTTTTAATAAATCCCTTTCTGCTTAAACCACCTAGAGTTCTGCTAAGACTAGAAACCTTGACTTGCATAGAATTTGGTACCTGGAAATGGGGTTCTGTGCCTAAAATGTAGAACTGGGTTACTGGAGGAGGTGGCGCTCTGAGCAGAAAAGGCACACACTGGAAGCAGAAAGCTAGTAGCTTTGTGACACAAAATGCTGCAGAACTATCCCCTGATGCACCTCAGAAAACAGACGAGGTGCTGTGAATGTTCTGTTAGAGGAGATCATAAGAAAAATGTGCCTAAAATGAGGAGATTTAGTAGGAGTACTCAGAATTCCTAAACTCCTTCCCAAATTCAGTATCACTTAGAAATTGTTTTCAACTGCGTCAAAACCTAAAACAAACAAACACAAACCAGGGACTTAAATCTGGGACTTTTTTTTTCCTCAAGCTCTGAAGATTAATGGACATTATAAAGGAAGAGTCAGTCTGCACACTTAATATGTTGAAAATGGCAATCCCAAATCATCAGGAAACAATAAAATAATGAGCAATTTGCTAACAAGAGAGAGAAGTAGACAGCATGCTATGGCAAGAGTTCACTGAGATCACTTTGTATTTCGCTCATGGATGCTGCTTTGTAGCTTAAAATATATTTTCATATATTCCTCCTCTCTCCTCTTCCTCCTCGGCGTCTCTTCCTCCTCTCTCTCCTCCTGTTTCTCTGCCCTTTACTTCTCTCTCTCCCCTTCTCCTGTTTTCCTTTGAGAACCTTATAACCCTGTAGGATATCTGCTGCTGCTACTGCTGCTAAGTCGCTTCAGTCGTGTCCGACTGTGCGACCCCATAAACCGTAGGCCACCAGGCTCCACTGTCCCTGGGATTCTCCAGGCAAGAACACTGGAGTGGGTTGCCATTTCCTTCTCCAATGCATGAAAGTGAAAAGTGAAAGTGAAGTCGCTCAGTCGTGAACCCATGGACAGCAGCCCACCAGGCTCCTCCATCCATGGGATTTTCCAGGCAAGAGTACTGGAGTGGGGTGCCATTGCCTGGGCAGGCATTATTCATTATTTATTGTTGTTCTCAAAAAAGAGAAGGAACTGGGACTTTAAAAAGTTTTACAACTATTTTAGCATTAAAAATCAAGTATTAGAATCATTAATTAGAAGTAGAGCAGATCCAGGTTTAGTGAGGCCTGAAGCTAATATAATATGCAGAAAGCTTGCTAAGGAAAATAATACAAAACAAAAAATATAAACTCTTATATGAAAGTTAATAAGAAAAACCACAAATTATAATTTTACAAAGCTGAAAAATATCACCAATATCACAGAATATGGCAAAAAGAATAAATTTTTAGTAATTAACTGCTTAATATCTTCTCTAATTTCTTTTCCTACATGTCTATGCTGCATAATCTGATCATCTCTTCATATGAAATTAATTTTTTACATATAAATGTCTACATAAATAGTTAAAAAGTTTTTTGTTCTTCAGTGAAGCAGATTGAAATGTATTCTTTATTATTAATAGTTCTGAAAAAAATATTCAGCTTCACAACTCTTTTGTGTCCTGTAAGCTTAAGTTTGGGAAAGAAGTTTCTTTCATGCCCTGCTATAGGAGGTCAGAACATTTCCATTCTCTTGTGCAAGTTAATCTTACATGCTTTGTGACAACACTCAACCAGCTTGTAATGATGGTTTATTTTGTGTGATATTATGAGTTTTATGCTATTTTATTTACGTCAGTGCTGCTGCTGGGTGTGCTTGGTCATATCCAGCTCTTTGAGACTCCATGTAGCCTGCCAGGCTCCTCTGTCCATGGAATCTTCCAGGCAAGAATACTGGAGTGGATTGCCATTTCCTACTCCAGTGGGTCTTCCCAATCCAGGGACTGAATATGCATCCCTTAGGTTTCCTGTATTGGCAGGTGGATTCTTTATCACTAGCACGGTTGATGTTAGTATTTGTTGTCAAATCAACCAGTTAAATTGTAAGAAAGTTGTAAGAAACTTGCTTACAATTTACAGTTTGGTAGAAGTGGACAGAGATTATGAGTCCTGCAGATAAAACACCTTACTCTTAGAAAATTTACAAAACATCTGCCTCTTTGAGCACAACAGTAGGAAGGGGCCCACGCATCAAGGATCCTGGAGTTTAAGCTTCATTGGCTTTATGGTGAATATGCCTGTCTGATTTTTCCATGATATGTTTCTTGTTTTAATTTAACTTGATTCTTTTTGTGGCTTTATTGGGATATAATTGACATAGAACACTGTATAGTTTAAGGTGCACAATGTGATGATTTTATATAACTTGTAAAATGTTTACCACAATAAGGTGAGTTAACAAATCCTTTGCCTCACATAATTACCAAATTCTTGTTATGGTGAGAGCATTAAAGCTCGACTCTCATAGCAACTTTCAAGTTTGCAGAACAGCAGCGTCAACTCTAGTCACCCTGTTGTACATTAGATCCCCAGAACGTATTCAACTCAGAACTGAATCGTGTACTTTTCGACTACCGCCTTCCCGTGTCCCCTGCCCCTAGGCCCTGGCAACCACCGTTTGATTCTCTGTTTCCAGGAGCTCACTGTTTTTGATTGCATATGTAAGTGGGATCATATACTATCTATCTTTCTCTCTCTGACCTATTTGACTCAGGCTAATGACTTTAAGGTCCATCTGCGTTCACTTGTGTGTATATCACATTTTCTTTGCCCGTTCAGCTACTGATGAACAATTGCTTCCATGTCTTGACTACGGTACATAATTTTGTGAGGAACATGAAGGTGCATGACTTAGTCTTTTCATTTCTTTTGGATAAATACCCAGAAATAGAATTGCTAAATCATATGGCAATTCCATTTATAACTTTTTAAGGACTCCACATACTGTTTACTATTTTGGCTACACCAGTTTGCATTGGTGTAAAAGGGTTCCCTTTTCTCTAAATTCTCACAAGCACCTGTTAACGCTTGTCTTTTTAATAATAGCCATTATAGTAGGTAACAGGTAATAGCTCACTGTGGCTCTGGTCTACATTTTGCTGATGATCAGTGGCACTGAGCACCTTTCCATGGACTAATGAGTGCCTCATTGTATGTCTTCTTTGGAAAAATATCTCTTCAAATCGCCTGCCCATTTTTAACTAGATTGTTTGGTTTTCTGCTATTGAGTTGTACAAGTTCCTTATATATTTAAAAAATTAACTCCTTGTTAGATATGTGCAAATATTTCCACCCCTTCTGTAGGTTGCCTTCTCATTTTGTGGATTGTTTCTTTTTCTGGGCAGAAGCTTTTAGTTTAATGTCATCCCATTTCCTGGTTTTTGCTTTGCTTTAATTTTTAAAATGTAAGTCTTACTTTGCCAAAATTCAGCTCTCTGCTCCACTTTAATCATTGGTAGAAGAAGAGGAAAGAAGTGGCAATAGAATAGGACATTTCCTGTGACTTTATTGTCACTGGGACATTTTACTTCTCTTCTTGGGAACCAAAGGAGGACACCTGCCCTCTCTCATCTGACCTACTTCATCTCTCTAAGCCTCTGTTTCTCCATATGTAAAATGGGGGTACTCAAAGCCGTTCAAAAGTTATGTCCGAATGAATGAATGAGTTCACTGGATTAGAACTCTGAAGGCTCTCAAGAGACCTGGCCCTGTGAGTGTAGCAGGACCATTTCAGGTATGAGGAGAGAGCCGAGAGCCATGGGGAAGGGACTTGTGTGCCGGGGGTGGTGTGGCATGTGGCACCGTGAGACCCATCACAGGGCACCAGGACAGAAGAGACCGTACTGGAGAAGTAGATGGGAATGCAGAAGGACTGTGAGCCAGGATCAGGGTGGTGGCAGGGCAAGCAAGCCTAAAATGAACTTTATCATGTTGCTTTATCTGGGACTACACTCAGGTCCATTGACTACACTCAAGTCCATCATTTGGAATACACATAATGGAAATACCGACAGCACACTGAATGTCAGGAGATTTCTATAAGGTTGATAAGTATTATGAGAAGAGGTATATATCAGATGAATGTTTAAAAGATATCAAAATGCTCAAAGGCAAAAGGGATGGAAGTACAGTACAGTCCTTGTAACTTAGCACACACTGCCAAGTTTAGGAGGGCTAAGTGATGAATGTTATAATTGAGCCGGTGATAAGAAAGCAAGGGATTATTCGACAAATTCTTAGAGTTACTATAAAAATATGTATATTTACCCATTCCAGTCCTAGCTGGTACAATTTCTCTTCAAAAGTTTTCCACTGCTGCCTTCTATTTATCATGTTGCTATTTAGTTGCTAGATAGCATATTCAAAAGCAGAGACTTAACTTTGCTGACTAAGGTCCATCTAGTCAAGGCTATGGTTTTTCCAGTGGTCATGTATGGATGTGAGAGTTGGACTGTGAAGAAGGTTGAACGCCAAAGAATTGATGCTTTTGAACTGTGGTGTTGGAGAAGACTCTTGAGAGTCCCTTGGACTGCAAGGAGATCCACCCAGTCCATTCTGAAAGAGATCAACCCTGGGATTTCTTTGGAAGGAATGATGCTGAAGCTGAAACTCCAGTACTTTGGCCACCTCACGTGAAGAGCTGACTCATTGGAAAAGACCCTGATGCTGGGAGGGATTGGGGACAGGAGGAAAAGGGGACGACTGAGGATGAGATGGCTGGATGGCATCACTGACTCGATGAAAGTGAGTCTGAGTGAACTCCAGCAGTTGGTGATGGACAGGGAGGCCTGGTGTGCTATGATTCATGGGGTCGCAAAGAGTCAGACACGACTGAGTAACTGGAGTTCAGGCTCCTCTGTCCATGGGATTCCCAGGCAAGCATACTGGAGTGAGTTGCCTTGGAGTGAATTGCCATTTCCTTCTCCAGAGGATCTTCCTGACCCAGGGATCGAATCTGAGACTCCTGCATTGCAGGCAGATTCTTTACTGCTGTGCCACTGGGGAAGCCCCTTTTGTTTATGATGTACTGAAAGCTAAAGGACTACTTCTCAGGGAACCTATTAGCAAAGAGTAAAAATTAACAAATGAATAGGTCAAAATAAGACACAAATCTGTGCTTGCATAGCATGAAAGATTATTTTCTGGACCATATAAATATCTCTAGTCTGCATGATTACTATAAGGGGTTTATTATTATCTCTTCCCAATTGTGCCATCCATGTTCACAAAAATAAACATCCTATTAAAAATAGATGATAAAACTCTGAGTCCCTCATAAAGTAATAATAATTAACTTTATCTTAAGAATACTACTTGATACATGGTAATGATCACTTCAAAAATGCTAAAATTACATTTGCAAAATTCCTTTTGTGAAATTTTTCCTCTTTTATTTCCTTGATACTGATTACTTTCTTCATATAACAGGTGATTTTAAATTACATGTGTTTCTCCTAAGAATATCCACAATGTATTGATAAATGATCTATAGTTATTGCATAGTTTATTACAGAATGAATTAATTATCCTACTTTGAAACAGAATTATAGCTTATAAGTATGCAAATAAAATGTCTTATTTAAAAATATTAAGAATTCAGCAACCATTTTCTTTGCAAGGTCACTAAAAGGGAGTGGAACTTGTTCTGAGGACTAGTTCTGCCTCTTCTTCCAAAGACCGACTTGTCTTTAATTAAGTCAGTCTATTTCTACATAACATAATTTTCCTTTTTAGCAAAATGCAGATCATATCAGCTTCCTAACCACTGCACAGAGCTATTATGATGACATCAGATATGAAACATTGCTTCAAGTACAAATATGAGATATAATTATTTTAATAAGATTGGTAATTAAACTTCTACTTTTCCCTTTTAGGTTTACTGTCAATCCCTCTGTCTAAAACCAACTTAATGAATCTATTTTGACAATTTAATTATGTGACTAAAATGATGTTCATGGGGTCAAGAAAAATAGACATAGATACTGCTTTCCAGCATCTTTTAATAGAGAGGCTTCTAAACAATAAATTAAAAGTTGTCTTTCACAGTAACCTTTCCTTTTAAGTTCTACACTAGCTCTAATTCAGTGGGTTAAACATGATAATTAAGCCACCAGGAAGCTAATAGAGCACATATTTCTATGAACAGTGAAACACTTACACTTTGACATCTGGTTCCTGTCTCTGGGCTTCCCAGGTGGCTCAGATGCTAAAAGTGTCTGCCTGCAATGCGGGAGACCTGGACTCAATCCCTGGGTGGGGAAGATCCCCTGGAGAAGGAAATGGCAACTCATTCCACTATTCTTGCTGGACAATTCCATGGACAGAGGAGCCTGGTAGGCTACAGTCCAAGTGGTCGCAGAGTCAGACACAACTGAGTGAGTTCACTTTCTTGGACTTTCTTTCCTGTTTCTGGATTTTATTAAGCATCTAAAATTTCCTATATAATTCTAAATGGCCCCTAGTTTATATCCTGACCATACCACACACTAGTCATACAAAATGAAACACAAGAGTTTTGATATTTTGTGAGTTTTATAAAATGAAATGAGTAACAAACTGCAAAAATTATGAAAACAAGAATTCTTTTTCTAAAAGTATTATTGAAATAAAACATTTAGTCAATATCCTGTGGAACTTACCTACTATTTAATATAGAAGAGAAAATTTCTAAAATTTCTAATCAGAAAAGAATTACTAAAGTTTTGAACAGATATTTGAGTTATTAAATATATCTGGACTATGAATAATGATATTATTTTTCTCTTCTAAAATTTAATAAATTATTTTTTAAATATTATTCAAGCCTTAATAATTCAGTCATAAAGGTCTTAGGCCACATTAAAATGAAAATCTTGCTGCTAGTGGCTCAAAGTACAGATGCTAGAACTAGACGGTAGTCAGTGCAAAATCTGGTGCTGTCCCTCAGAGCTGTCAGACCACAAATTACTCTCTGTGCCCGAGTTTCCTCATTTATAAAACAGATATGCTAACAGACCTACCGGAAAAGACTGTGAGAGCTAAAGGCCAACACAAGTAACACACTCAGAGCAGCGCCTGACATTCATCAACCCCGCAGTCATTGCTCATTGTTCACGGTCACTGTTATTTTTCTTACGTTTTCCCACCTTTGGCTGAAAACTTAAGTGAAAGCAATCACTATAAGCCAGGATATCTACAAATACTCTGGGACAAATAAGATGGTCAAATCATGATAAATATGACTATTAAGATTTAAAAGTCCTAAAAAGGGTTAAAGATGTGAACAGAAAGCTTATATAGGATGGATCAGTGATTTAGAATTAAACATTTGTTTTTATTTTAAATCACTGATCCCTTTTTAGTCAATAGTGAGAAATTTTCCACCAAGAATAGAAAAAATAATACTTCTAAAGAGCAAACAACATATAGTAAGAACAAGGTAGAAGGTAAAATTTTAAATTCACAACTCTAAAAGTTTTGAAGAAAACAATATATGTGACACCCAAGAGCCTAAGCATAACTCAAATATGAATGTTAGAACAAGGAAGGAAGGGAATGGAATTGGGGTAAGTTTTGCCATAGGCACACAGAATATTCAAATTGGACTATAAACTTGTTTTAAAAATATAAATTAAAAAATATATACACACTGTAAAACAGATGTAACCCCAAATTAATTACCCATTAAGATTTAACTAGGCTAACCTTTACAATAAATACTTTCATATACAAATTAAGAATACAGTAAGTCCCCTACATACAAATGAATTCTGTTCCAAGAGCAGGTTCGTAAGTCTAGTTTGTTCATAAGTCCAACAAAGCTAGCCTAGGTACCCAACTAACACAATTGGCTATATAGTGCTATACTGTAATCAGTTTATAATACTTCTCACAGAAGTACTACATTTAAAAAAAATCACAAAAATAGAGAAAACATTTTTAATCTTAAGTACAGTATCTTGAAAAGTACAATAGTACCAGCCACCTCACTGCTGCTTTTATGCATGCTTCTGGAAATCCTGGGCTTAAGATAAAAATCCTGCACTACTGCGCTCTGTACAATGCATGTGTCCTCCATGGCTCAGTCATGCCCGGCTCCCTGTGACCCCATGGACTGCAGCCCGCCAGGCTCCTCTTTCCCTGGGATCTCTCAGACAAGAATAGTGAGTGGGTTGCCACTTCAACCCCAGGGGATCTTCACAACCCAGGAATCAAACCTGTGTCTCTTGCAGCTCCTGCATTGGCAGGCAGATTCTTTACCACTGAACCACCTTGGAAGCCCACTGTATACAGTATTGTACAGTAAAGAACACAAAAGCACAACGTTTTGTAGAGGTTGTATGCGGGTGACAATGTACACACCAGACATGTGAACTAACTTATGTGACTGAACATGTGAATGGAGGTCACAACTCTGATAAGTTCACAACTTCCAGGATCATATGTAGGGAACTTACTGTATATCAGCCTGCTAATTTGCACTGGAATGAGAAATCTCCTGTTCTACTCACTCTATTAAAATTTTCTTTAGCTTGTGCTCTAGTGTTTACTCAGATCCTAAAACATGAACCTCACTATAATCCTCCAAACCAGTTTCTTCAAACTTGAGTTCTGCAGCAAAGTAAATGTGATTTAAAAATATTCCTGAGTTTATACTAGATCAACTTCAACAATCCCTTAGTTTTGGTTTGTCATCCACTTTGGATATAAATAACAATTACAGTCAAAGCAGGGCAATCTAGGGTATTAAAGGCCATGAGGCTCTCCTGAAAATAGTTTTATCTTCAAACCACAGCATCTGACATATTATAGCCTCAATGTCCTTATTTTCTAAATAGTCTAAAACTTAAGATTTCCTATTTAACCCAGAAATTATGTGTACAAGTGCCTTTTGTATTTTTAAGAGACTAGAGTTTTGGGTTTTGCTTAAAGTTTAATTATTAATCTATTATATTACATATGATCAAAGAATTGGACCTATGAAATTTCTACTCTCTGAAACAGATTATAGTAATCTTGAGGATGCTTGGAAATAAGGGGCATACTTATCTTATAGGGGGAGAATGCCCTATCTGTAGCTATTAATTCAACCCTTATGTTCTAATACTCTATGTTATTTTTAATCAACACAATAAATATTAAGAGCTGTTGAAATCTTCCACAGCAGATCTAAGAGTGCTGACTTAAACATATTAATTCTATGTTATTTATGCACGTGACAGTGCATGACTACCTTATTGTTGCTGTGCAGGTACATTTTTATGCCATTTGAATCCTACTTTAATATTAGTAACTTTATTTAATTATTTCTGGCTCTGCTGGGTCTCCACTGCTGTGCCGGTTTTCCTCCAGTTGTGGTGAGCGGGGGGCCGCTCTCTAGCGGCAGTGATCAGGTTGCTCATTGCAATGACTTCTCTTGTTGTGGAGACGGCTCCAGGGCGTGCATGCCTCAGTGGCTGTGGCTCCCGGGCTCCAGAGCACTGGCTCAGCAGTTGTGGCGCCCTGGCTTAGCCGTTCCACAGCATGTAGGAGCTTCCCAGGTTGGAGATCGAATTCATGTCTCCTGCACTGGCAGGTGAATTCTGTTCCACTGAGTCACCAGGAACGCCACTGCATGCGTGCTAAATCACTTCAGTCATGTTCCAACTCTTTGAGACCCTATGGACCATAGCCCGCCAGGCTCCTCTGTCCACAGGGATTCTCCAGGCATGAATATTGGAGCGGGTTACTATGCCCTCCTCCAACGGATCTTCCGCATCAGGGATTGAGCCTTTGACTCTTGTGTCTCCTGCACTGACAAGTGGGTTCTTTACCACTAGTGACATCTGGGAAGCCTGGGGAAGCCACTACTTTTCTATTCAGATCATCTCTCCCAACTTTTTTCTTCTTCATTCTCCTTCTCCTCCATTTCTGCTTCCTTCTCCTCCTTCTTCTTGTTCCTTGCCTATTCTGATATTTCTAACTCTTGCATTGTTTTACTTCAGTGTGCATCATAATACTTAGTGGGACTTTGATTTTAACCTAAGAGACTTCATCTTCTTATTTGGGAAGCTTGTTATGATTTGTTTGTTTGCACAGCTATGATTTTTGCAATACCTTCTGAGATCTTGTTTTATGCTTTCTGTTTTCGTGTTTGCTTTGTTTTCTGACTTTTAGAGTATCATTCATTCATTCAACAACACATACTGAATATTGTGTGTCACATGTTTTCATTGCTTGCATTTTAGTTAAGTGCCTAAGCAGGTACTCATCCTTCAGGTTTCTCTATCCAAGCATCACTTAATAAAACCTTCTTTAACACTAAATCTAAACTATGTTCCCTGGGAATTCCCTGGTGGTCCAGTGGTTAGGACTGGGCACTTTCACCTCTGTG
Organism: Madoqua kirkii; assembly: GCA_006408675.1. Lineage (NCBI taxonomy): Eukaryota > Metazoa > Chordata > Mammalia > Artiodactyla > Bovidae > Madoqua > Madoqua kirkii. The sequence continues at coordinate 2,549 of SJYC01146477.1, read as the reverse complement.
GCCCAGGTTCAACCCCTGATGAGGGAACTAAAGATTCCACAAGCTACAAGGTCCAGCCAAAAAAAACTATGTTCTCTTTTACTCATTTTCATAGCACTCTATAGGATTTCTTCAAGCTACATTTCTTGATTTGTGAGTTATTAGTTTAATGTCTACCCACATACTGAGCTCCATCCATCAGACAGCAGCTTTGTCTGTCCAGGGCATAGCCAGGACCCAGAGTGCTCGCCGTGTAGTAATGGTTAGTTGAAAGAGAGGATTAATTAATTAATAATCTATTTAGTCTTACAAATTCAAATTGTAGTCCTCTTTAAGAATACTTTGAGGGAATTCCTGGTGGTCCAGTGCATAAGACTTGGTGCTTTCACTACAGGAACTGGGTTCAATCCCTGACTGGGGAATTAAAATCCTGCAGGCCACGTGGTCAAATAAATAAATAAATATAAAACACTGATTCAATATTGACTGAAGGGATGGTGCACTATTTTCATTCATTTTCATGTTTATATTTTTTGCACTTTTAAGTGTTTTCTGATCATTATTGTTGATAAAGAATAAAATGATTTGATGACTCCTTCCCCATGAAAGAAAAAATTAGCACTAATTTGTCTATTCTTATCTCTCACCAGTGCTTACTTATTTTTATTAAAAGGGGCTTGAATCTTTTCATCCAGAATCTCTTGATTAACTCAATAATATGGTTTAAATATAAGACATGGAAGGGCACATTACTACTGCAGATAGGATGGAAATGTTTTGATTAAGCATCAACAATTTTATAAAAGTTATTAGTTAAATTTGGTTATAGAAATATTATAAAAAATTTTATCTGGATTTTTTAAAAGAAAATAAAAATTTCTGGAACAAACTAAATGGTCTTCAGACACCAAACAGTTGAAGTTACCAACAAAACTGTCAAAGTTTTGACAATATTACTTCTGATTCTATTGTCTATGTACAGGATGTTAACTTTCTGAACATAATCTTTAGGTTAAGAGGAAAAAATGTATAGGTTTTCTAGTAGAATTCAGAAATGAATTTTTTCTAATACTTAGAAAATACATGAAACTTTTCTAATACTTACTTGTTCCCAGATAACTGTGCAGGCTGAACTCTAAAATTGTTGGTACAGGACTCATTTGTATCAGAAACTGTCACTTAAAATGTGCTGGATGAGTGTATGAGTATAAAATATTATGTTATAAAATATTTTGTTATAAAATATTATAAAAATAATGTATTAGTGTTATAAAATAATAATGATTCCTGTGAAACATTTTGATTGCTAACATGTCCTGAATTTAGTTACATGGGAGAGCTCATTTTTGTTTCATACAAACTTTTTCAAAATACTCTGAGCTGTCCTTTCTTTTACAGTTGCTTTTGGCCCTCCCATTGGGCAGACAGCAGGTGCTCTAAAACCATCATGGCAACAAGCATTTACCTGATGACATAAGGTTACAAATATAAACAATGATATTAATCTGTGCCAACAATAATATGCCCTAGAATGGGCCATGGAACTATTGATCAGAAAATGTTTTTTCTATTCTAAGTACAAAAATAAGTTTGTTGTCACTTGCTGTTCAGTCACTAAGTTTTGTCCAACTGTTTGTGACCTCATGGACTAAAGCCAAGCCCCTCTGTCCTCTACTATCTCCTATGTATGTGTGTTCATTGCTAAGTCATATCCAACTCTTTGTAACCCCATGGAATGTAGCCCACCAGGCTCTTCTGTCCATGGGATTTTCCAGGCAAGAATACTGGAGTGGGTTGCCATTCCCTTCTCTGGGGAATCTCCCAACCCCAGGATCGAACCTGGGTCTATAGTTTGCTCAGATTCATGTCCATTGAGTCAGTGATGCTATCTAACCATCTCTTCTTCTGCCACCCCTTCTCCTTTTGGCTTCAGTGTTTCCCAGCATCAAGGTCTTTTCCAGTGAGTCAGAGCTTCGCATCAGGTGGCCAAACTATTGGAGCTTCGGTTTTAGCATCAGCCCTTCCAATGAATATTCAGGATTGATTTCCTTTAGGATTGATTGGTTTCATCTCCATGTAGTCCAAAGGACTCTCAAGAGTCCTCTCCAGCACCACAATTCAAAAGCATCAATTCTTTGGCTTACTAAGCCTTCTTTATGGTCCAACTCACACATCCATACATGACTACTGGAAAAACCGTAGCTTTGACTATATGGACCTTTGTTGGCAAAGTGATGTCTCTGTTTTTTAATACTCTGTCTAGGTTTGTCATAACTTTCCTTCCAAGGAGCAAGTGCCTTTGAATTTTGTGGCTGCAGTCACTGTCCTCAGTGATTTTGGAGACAAAAAAATAAAACTTGTTACTGTAAGGCCAGTACTGGGGGCCATGTTGGGCCGCCCCTCCTCTCCCTCCCGCCGGCGGGGAAAGTCCCTAACGTAAGGAGCCTCCCAGATCCCGAGGACCAATGACAGCACACTTCACCAGCTAAAGCCGCCCCACCCCAGCCATGTAGAAGGACCTGTCAGCCCACGACGCCTTGGCCTGGCGGCCTATCCAAATCCCCGTCCAT